>BRDA01071526.1:0-16529 GCA_036984385.1 Crenuchus spilurus | reverse complement strand
GTTGTGCTTTTTTCAGAGATGTATTTTCATATTAAAGCATTTAACAAATCACATTTCAGGCATCATTTATTGCCAGTCAGGGTCAAAGTCAAAGATATCTGCCCAAGGCCTTCACGATCCATTTTGCAGTACCCCCTCACATAATAATTGTTGATGAAACTGTTGCTTCAACCAATCAGATTTTGAGTTGGTGTCAACAGGGCCCTCTAGCAGGCATCTGGCAACATCACCTTATTCAGACTCGTTGATTGGATAGTCTAGATTGGTTAGCATTAGCTTCAAAGTCCATAGGAAAGGACTTCTTGATGGAACTGAGTATGACAGAGTAATTGCACTGTTTTTGAGGAAAGAGAGGAGGATTTTGTTTACAAATAATGTAAACAAATGTTGAGTAATGAGTAAATGAGTAAAATGAGTAAATGAGTAAAATGTTGCTATTTTCCTAAATAACTGCAAGTTTATGAGGTTATTATTGATGTTTTTATGTGTGTCACGGCTGTAGCTGCAGTAGGAGACTTGTTCACCCCTTGTTTGTTTATTCAATAGAGGCATTTATTAAGGCTACAGGAGTTATCTATCTGCAATGCAATGGCTTTATACTGTATTTCTGCATATTAAGATGGTTTTTATAACCATTAATTAGTTTCTGAGGGGTAGATTGATTCAGACAGAGCATTACTGAAGGCCTAGGTGTGAAATGTGTGGTCCGCCACTGCATTTGACGTATCCTGTTTTACCAAAAAGCAGAAACAAAGAACTCCCCAATTGAAGCCAAGTATTAGTTTTATGTAACAGGAAACTGCAAAGGCCATTATCTCACTAATACCCCAGTAACCACATGGTCGAAAAAACATTGTCAAAGTGCCCTCTAGAATGGCAAAAAGTACCCTGTAGGCTGAACTACACATGGGAGAAAATATTGAGTGGCCTTTTTTGCAATAAATTGTGATGGTGTGCCCTCTAGAACAAGAAAGATGGATAATCTGTCTTAACGAATACATTATTTGGTTGCCTTTCCAATAAAAAACATGCATTAAGTGTCCTCTATTGCACCCCTACTAAATAGTGTCACAAAATGAGCCCTTTTCAGTAGAGAAAATGTGATGCAGTGCTGTATAGGGTTCTCCTACAATTGTACGTGAAGAAGTGCCCGGGTAGGTGTCCCTCTAATTGAGAAGTGCCACTCCATTGGGAAAAATGTGCCCTTTTCATTTTTTCGCCCCTGCCCTTCAAACATCCTAAGTCTGCCACTGTCCATTTGTACTGAATTAATAGACACTGCATTTTTGTAAATAATTGATCAACAGAGGCAAAAACCACTTGAACATTTTCTCCATCAATTGTAAAGTTAGTGGTCTTTCCTGTTGTCAGGTCTTTTGCCTTTTTGATATTGAGGCAGTTCTTTAACTTTAATTACAAGGGCCTTCAGGTCTTCCTGAGTGGTGTGTCATTCACATATTGAAGGTTATTCATGCTTCTTCTACCAATCTTCCTCAGTCCGGCTTCTCTTATTTATATGTTTGACTAACAGTTTGAACAAATACTGTGACAGAATGCAGCCTTGTCACCTTCGCTAATATTGAACCAGTCTGTTTATGCATTTTCTGTCATGACTGTGACTTGCTAATAAGATTCTTCAATAGAACAGTGAGTTGCTCTGGTATTCCCATCTTTCTGAGGACATTCTATAATGTTGTGTGGTCAACAGAGTCAAAGGCTTTGCTGTAGTCAGTAAAGCATGTGTTAACTTCCTTTTTGAATTCCTTGGTTCCTTTTATGGAATCCAGCATACATCTGAGGTGGAACATCTTACTGCTCTGCTAATCCTGTATCCTGCTTATATATCTGGGCAGCTCGCTTTTGATGTAAGGCTTTGATTTACATTAAATTATCTTCAACATAATTTTACTGGTGTACTACATACCTACAGTTACACAGTCTACACTTTCATTTTGTCATGTGTGTAGTGCTATATTAGCATAGATCCTTTGTATTTATTTTTTGTTTGCACTTTTTATCATCATGACACTAGAGAAATGTTTCATTTCATTGTACTTGTATATAGTTGAAATGACAATAAAGCCTCAGTTGACTTGATATTGCCACTGAAATGACAGTGACAGTGAAATATACCAATAATATAACAGTATGCCCAGTTACATAAGAGATACGCTTACCCCTATAGCTCATATGAGGTTAAATACAGTAGAGTAAGGAGCTGGAGGACTGTAAACACCCTGCTACATTTGGACTTACCTGTGACCAGGGTGAGGTATACCAGTCAGGCTTGTAAGGTTGAAGGACACTGGAGCAGTCTGGTTGGACACACACTCTCTGCAGCTCTGATGAAAGTTTGGGCATGTGCAGGCACTTCTTTAAGGCTAGTTCCTTGTATTTCCCCACCACATCCTTCTCCACACACTTCACAAACCGTATCTGAGAACCCTTCCCACATGTCACTGAACACTGCAGAGAGAGGGAGGGGGAGTAAATGAGGACCACTTCACGATTATTAAACAAGAAGTGCGACTAGAAACTGTGTGAATGCTAAACTTTCAAACAAAGCCACATTACCATTTTATTAGAAATAAAACAACAGTTTTAGTATTAATTGGAAAGCTGTGTGGATCATGAGCTATTCTGTAATTATAAGATTATTTAAATATATTTTTCCTGTAATCTTAAATTAAAGTATAGCACATTTATAGGCTTGACTTGTTGATAAACATCTGGTGGATGTTTTGCTCTGGTACTGTGGATTATAACATATTGTTTCTGTCTAACAAAGACATGTCTCACCTAAATGAAACTTTACAGGAGAAGGTTGCTTTTAACTCTGTGGAGTCTCCAATCATACTGGCGTGATCAAATCACATGACTGATTCAAGATGTCAGAGCATAAAAGTCACGTTGGCCTTTGCCAAATGCCTTGCCTCAAAAGTGCTGGCCTGAGTTTGGTTTGAGTTTTGGTTTGTTTAGTGTTGACAGACCCGTCAACATCCTGTCACAGTTCCATGTTCACGGCTGTCTACGTCCTCCACATGCTTTTTGTTTACGTCTTTCATGTGCTACGTCATGTCTCAGCCCTGGTCCTGCCTCTGTCTTGTTCCTTTAGTGTCTGCACCTGTGCCTCGTTCTCTCACTGTCATGGTTTGCCATTCCGCATGTCATTATGTTTGGTTTAAATGTTCCCTCATGTGTCACAGTCTTCATCAATCATTGTATTGTCATTGAGTGTACCTCGTTACCTTGAGTGTGTTTCCACAGCCAAGTTAAAGTGTATTATCTTTATGTATTTACCACAGCTAAGTCAATATTATCACAGCCAAGAACTTTGATTAGATATACATCGCACCCTACATCCACCTCTACTCTTCCTACTCTGACAAGTTAAATGGAGATATGATCATTTAAACTGAAAGTAAAAATCATATTTCCACATCTGTAAAAGTAGACAACCGTGAGATTTCCATGAACATGCCTCACAATATGGCAGAACTTGTCAAGGCTGTTATCAAGTGGACAAAATAAAATGTCATACCTGCTTTTTGTTGTACATAGTTGTATACAGCTCAATTGTATGTCAATGTTTACCATATATGTTCACATTTAGAACCTTTTTTCAGTATTTATTTTTTAGTATTTATGTTTTATTTTATTTTATTTTATTAATATACATTTTTGTCAATTTTTATCCCCTTCCCAATGTAGTAGTAGTGAACCCAATCCATCCACTAGGGGGCTCTCCCCATCACTTTGCAATGTCTCTGACTTTAGGAGGGTGAAGACAATCACACGCCTCCTCCGTTGCTACACCGCTGATACACCGTCACTGGGGAGCCAACACGCTTGGAGAACAGCGCAGGATTCCTAGCTCAGAATGGACCAATCAGTAGACGCCTGAGCCAGTGGACATTGCAATGTGAGAGTGATAGGGAGAGAGAGCGCCATCTAACTGCCCAAAGAGAGCACGGTCATTTTTTGCTTTCTTGGGCCCCTGCTGTTGATGGCAAACAGCATGACTGGGACTGGAACTCATGATCCTCTGGTCATAGTGTCAGCGTCTTAGCCTGCTGAGACACTCGGGTCCCCTACATGGTTGATTTTTATAGTAAAAAATCTGATTTTACATTTTTTGTGCGTTTTGTGTGTCAATACTATACACTGACATAGTAAACCTGGCATTAAAAATGACCAAAGTACACCTAAAAAATTCCAAGGATTAATGCAAATTATTGTATATAAATGAGCTCATAGAAATGAGTTATGACTGCACTCAGATGAACAATATAGTTGGTTTTCATGTCATATGACAGTAATGATATGTAAGTCCACACAGTGACACAAGAATGTAAACACAAATGAAAAACATCACAACCAAGCCAATAAAAGGTTCAATCTGCACCCCGCTATTCAAACTGGATTTAGACACAGCTGTTAACTAATACTTTTTTCTGCTAAGTTAGCTGTAAGATGTTAGCTATTCATTAAATCTGTGATGCTGGTTAACTGGGTTGAGAGGCAGTGTTATCTGTGGAGGTGTGTTTACCTGCTGCCAGCTGGAGAGGATCCACTGAGCCTTGTGCTGTTTCTGGCAGCGTCTGAGCATGCAGCTCTCCTGGCTGTGAGGTTTGGGCAGGAGCACACACAAGCTGTCCAGCAGCACACGTGATCCTGCAGAGCCGCTCACACAAACCACCATCCTCTTCCTCACACCCTTACCACACTTACGGGAGCACTGAGAACAACAAACAAATACACTCAGACCTACACCTCACTGCCTGTCTGTTTCTGCACAGTTTTATGCATGTCACTGTATTTGTAACATTAGCATTAGCAACATACAGTGTCACAGTGAAAAATCAGAATACTGTAAAAAATGTTTGTGTTCATAATTTAATTTAAAAAGGTAAACAGCCATATTTTACATTCATTAGACAAAGTGACATTTCATTTAATGAATTTTTGAGTAAATAACTATTCAAACAGTATCAACATTAAAACTAAAAGATCTTAAAATTTAATTTAATGCTAAAGTTTATATACACTAGAACAGACCCTGACAGATGCTTGGACACATACTCTTAAAAATCAAGGTGACACAAAAGGTGCTTTAAGTAATGCTATACAAGGACCAGTTTTGGTTCCTTTAAAAACCTTTTAAGTACATGTTTCTATATAAATGTGATTAAGTTTATTTATTTATTTAGTCAAATTATATTTGGTTGCATTACACACATTCAGTTTGTTTATAAATTTGATTAAGTTGGTTTAAACTATAAACTTAATTTCAAGTTAAAGTTAATACAAATTGAAGATTAAGTTCATTAAAATATAATTTATAAAATAATTTAATAAAATAAAATAATTTATAATAATTTATAAAATAAAATATAAATTATGCTCATTTCTATATATTGTTTTAATTAATACTAAGAAATATATATATATATATATATATATATATATATATATATATATATATATATAAACATATTTCTGGTGGCGAAAAAGAGAACTGCAGGCTTGAAATATCTCTGGCGTTTCACATAGACAAGCACAAACTCCAATATAAACTCATTCACATGAATTATTTTACAAATTTAAGAATTCTAAATGCTAGAACTGACATTTCTGGGGAAAGTCATGAAAGAAGGGGTCTGAAATTTGATCAAGTTCAACTAAAATTGTTTTTGGGTCACTGTGGTCATTTCACAGGTGCTCAGCACTTGTAGGTAGAATCAGGTCAGCCAGGTGTGGCATTTGTACTAAAATATCACAGCTGTAAAATGAACAGCGCTCAGTGCTTCTAGTTTTAAGAGTGTACCCTACCGACTAATTTACTCAGTTACTTACAAGTTAATCTCTTTCTCTTGATGCAGTTTTACACACTCTCAACAACTTCCTAAGGCACTGCTGACATACAGAACATTGAAAGATCTCACCACAGGAAAAGAAAAAAGAGAAATTACCTTAACATCTCAATAGCTAATGAGATCAGATGGAAACTAATTGGAGTATTTAGTTTAAGTCTCCTGCTGCTCAGATATTTAGTAGCGATGCTGATAAAATCTTGAATTGTGCTCAGATTGGCAAAATAAGTATATTTATGTTTACTAAAGACAGGAAGCTCAATATGAACTCATCCATTTCTCACCTAATACTAAGGGCATTTTCATACCTGAAAGTCTGACCATGGTCTGAACCAAAGCTTGTGTGTTTGTTAGCTTGTACTGTATATATTTGGTCCGGTTAGTTTTGTTGTCACACTGCATTTTTGTGTGCGCACCAAATATCTTTGTATGATATTCTTACATCCTGTTGTCATCACTTACACTTGTTCATCTTCCTACACTCCACACTTATTGGTTTGTAGAAGGATGCGTGTAGGACATTGGCATGTGTTTAGCTTAAGGTGGCATTGCACTGCCTTCCTGTCATATCCTTTCTCATCCTCTCAGAAAATGAGATGCACATTTCAGCCTTTTTGTGTATTTTTAAACTAACTTTATACATGTTCATCTGACTAAATTTCAACGAAACATTTCATCTCCTCCTCTCCCCTTTGCTACTACAGCTCATTTTTGCTGTGTTACCGCTTATTTTTTTCTTGAATGTTGTTGAACGCCTGCATCAACTTCCTGTAATTAGTCCGAAAGTCCGAACCTTCAAGAAAAGGGTTTTCACATGACACATGAACCTGTTTTGGATCAGAATATCTTGTGTTATTTTGTCTCATGTTTCTTCTCCTAAGGTATTTTAGGAGAGTCTTAAATTTTTGGAGTCAAGAAAGAGCAACATTTTAAGTGATAAAATTTTCAACTAGTTAAGTGCCAGTCAAACTACTTTTTTATATGATTTATTTTTATGGATATGAATAAATAAAAAAGCACACAGTTATATATATATATATATATATATATATATATATATATATATATATATATATATATATACATACATACATAAAATCTGGTTTAAAAGATTGTAGTTGAGTTTGTTCCATTCTAACGTCGACCATGATGAACACTCCCACATATATCATTTGTAAACAACTTGATATACTTTTAGTCCAGATGAGGCTTTTAGTCTTGGAAAATGTATTATTTTTTCATAATGTGAACATCTGTAGAAAATAAGTAGATTAGGGTGAAATAGTTGCCTATGCAAATGCTAAATAGTGAGACCATCTCTTTTCTTGTAAAAATCTTAATTGATAATGCGGTAGAACAACAGGATTATTAACAAGCATTCAGTAGATTCAACCAATCTCTCACCTGAGACCATGGTCCTGTACTCCATGTGGGTGGGCAGATGTGTGTGTTGCAGGGCTGTCTTTTGGCTGGATGGGGCAGTGAACAGTGGGCATCAGTAAGTACGTCCATCCGAGTAGAGCTGATTCGCTGGACACACTGCACCTGTCGGCTTTGCTCTCCTAAACCGCAGGTGCGACTACACACACTCCAGTCTCCCAGGCTCCAGCTGTGTCAACACACACACACACACACAAACACACACACACAGGACTCATCAGAAGAAAATCTTTAAGTGGAATAAAGAATGGTCCCTTTAAAACAGCACATTTCCTTGTAAATCCTCGTTTCCTCGTCGTCTGGTGATTAGGGATCTGGTCTTGTGACCAGAAGGTCGCCGGTTTGATCCCTGGGCAGGTCATGACTGAATATCCCTTGAGCAAGACATCTAACCCTCAACTGCTCCCTGGGTACCATGGATAGGGCTTCTCTCAGCCTTGTGTGTTCACTAGTGTGTGAGTTCAAATTCTGTTGTGTGCAATCACACTGGCAAAGTCGTTAAGTGTATCTAAGTGTATCTTACTTTAAAAGTAAAAAGTACTGATTTTCCTTTTGATATGTAGTGAGTAAAAGTAAAAGTACAAAAGTGACAAAATCTAATCTTATGAGGACATTTGGAATAAAGCAATAAACAGAATGTTTCACACACACATAGTATATACAGTACACTCTCAGGAAGGGGTGTGGTAGTGAGGTGAAAAGTGGGACTGAGTTACCAGGGCCCCAAGTGGGGGGAGGGGCCTTGTGGAGTCTGGAATTTTATTTCCCTTTAAATATTAAATTAAATAATATTTAATAATTGGGTTGTAACTGCTTGTGCATAGGGCCCAGAATTTGGTGCTACGCCCCTGCCCACAGGTCCAACTACATTTTTTTGAGATTCCACTAACTTTTGTAATACTGTTGCCTTTCAATCATAAACATTATTCTCAGTAACCAAAAGACAGTCTTACAACTAATCCTAGATGTTTAACCGCCCAATATATATACACACACCTCCCTCTTAATTAGCACACAGTGTCTCTGCACCAACACCTCCCCTGCTCTCTCTCCCTCTACCCCAGATGACCTGGACCCCCCATCATACACAACTCTAATATTTATTAGCAGTTTTTATGTGTATCACTCAGCTGGAATGTTGTGTGACTGGTGTAGTAATCTGGCTCAGCTTTGGGCTAAAAACATCCTGGAAAACATCCATCTGCTCTCAGCCTCTCCAGAAAGGCTCTGATATTTATACAGGAATAATCAGTGACTCAAGCTACTTCACAAGGTAGAAAAGATACACAGCTTCAGCGTTGTTATTATAAATGAACTTTCTAATGTGTTGTAAGGAACATTCCAAACCAATGTCATTAATTTCTTTACTGAATATTTAGTGTAAACTTGAATGATTTCTACAGATTGTCATTAATAAAACTGTAAAAGTGTAAAAGTGAGCTGAAAGTATATATTCTAGTAGAGGAGATACAGATTCAATACATGAAAAAAGAAAAATAGTCAGAATAAATGTTTGATGTGCCGGAGATGAAGAATTGACTAGGAAACCCAAGAAACTGGGCTGACAAAAGGTACCAGTAAGAGCTCCTGAATTATGATCCAATATTAATTATTTTATATTATTATTTTGCCAAAATTCTATGACAATTAGATTCAGGAGACAGACTGAATTTACCATGGTGTCTACTTCTACAGGGGCAGTGGGTCCAGAGCACTGCAGAGTTGACCAGGTTTTCCTGATAGAAATAGAGGAAGGCACGTTTTCTGTCCACCAAGCTTGTACCTCGTCAATGTTTCAGCAACAAACTGAATATTAATAAGCACTTGTTGGTCTGTATATATGCTTCTATATGCTGGTACAGTTACTATATACACAGTAGCGGTATATATACAGTACAGATACTGTATATATGCTGTCTATATGCTAGTACAGTTATATACAACTTTTAGGTAATAAGTTAGGTATAAAAGTCAAACCAAATCATCTAATTTCGGGAACTTTTCGGGCAACTTTTAATGTAAGTAATTAACAATCATAATAAATCTCATAAATGAAGCCCTAACACAGCCTTTAGTTTAGTTGTGTACTGTATAATAATACATAACAAAGAAATGAAATAAAGTTCCAAATAAGCTACTTTTCCCAGAAGATCTGATATGAACTAGGCACATATGCATGTGTAGATATTTATTATTGTGTGTGCAGGGGGCGAGACGTTATTAACATCTGAGTGTAACTCCAACTCAGGCTGATGTCAGTCATAAATGTGGTCACACACCTATTTCCATGATGTAATGGTTCCTAAATGTCACCCATGGCACTGCTCCTGCAGCACAACCAGATGAAAAAATGCAGCACCCAAAAATACCAGTCCTGCTGAGACCACGAGGAAGCACTTGTGTGCTTCTGTTTTGGTCAGTAAAATACCCCCTCTGCCCACTCTCAAAGCTGGTTAAGCTCTTCTGCACTGAATTTTATAATACTTGTTTTCACATTTAAAGACCACTTTTTTTCTGGAGTAAAGATGAATGTCAAACTCCTCTGTGTAAAGAGGAGAATGACTAGTTTCTTTCTCCACCCATCAGTACAGAAAAAGCAGAAGAAGCTATTCTCCTGACTGATCATATATTTGAGCTGAGATGAAAATGGAGTACATTTCATTTTTGCATACATTGACTTTAAGGCAGCAGTGAACACATACATACACACACTATTGAGTACTCACACACACACACACACACACACACACACACACACACACACACACACACACACACACACAGGGGGTAGTAAGCATAAACATGGAGAAGTCATGGAGCCAGGGGAGCAAAAGGGTATTTCTTTACAATGATTTCAAACACAAGAACTATCACAATAAAACATGCACAGTATAATGTTTTTTTCACCAGAATGTGTTTATCAACAGGCTTTGATGTTATTAGCATGTGCAGAAGTTCTAATATATGCAAAACTATTAAAGCAGTGTTTTAAAAAGAATCCTGTCTATGTCCACTGACTGATGATTAACACTGAACAATACTGAAGTAGTTTTTGTAAACTCACAGTGCAGCTACATTTGACCATTTTCATTCAGACTAGTATGATTCATTATTCTATATGATACCAATAAAATGGGAATAATGGAAACACAATTCAGTGATTGGGACATTTGTCCTCCCTTTGGTGAGCATTACATTTTAACATTAGTTGCTCTTAGCAGAGGTTGGAGTTGAATAACAGTTATGTTTAGAACTATGATAGCCTCACACTTAATATTACAGCAGTGCTTTATTTTGATACTCCACTCAGTCACAAATCATCTAACAAGAGATCCAGAATCTCAACAGTAGCTGCTTCTCAAAGTTTTTAAATCCAAGCTCTTTGAAGATTAAAAATCAGTCACATGCTGCTGAGGCTGCTTTCCATGGTTGCCAGATCCCAATAAATCCTAAAATAGCTAAACTGAAGTTCACCTAAAACACTATTAATTTTCAGCTGTGTTACTAGAAATGCTTTTTGCCAAATGCTGTAGAACAGGGGAAGGCAACTCCAGTCCTGGAGTGCCGGTTTCCTGCACAGTTTGGTGATCTACCTGATCAAACACACCTGATTTAACTCAGCGGGCAATTAGCATGTTTCAATGCAGTGACATCACCAAACTGTGCAGGAAACCGGCACTCCAGGACTGGAGTTGCCTACCCCTGCTGTAGAATAAGAAATAAAACTGCATCTGGATAGTTTTAAGTAATCTGCATAGTACCCTTGTTCATGTGAACAGAAATTGCAATATAGCACTCTTTAAAGTCATACCATTCAGGGATCAAAGATAAACTTTTAAAGTAGTCCAAAACAACGACTGAAATTTTACCCATGACTACATTTACAAAGTAGCCCAATATGGTGTAAAACTAAAAACCTTTCAAGGCCTGGGAACCATAAAGGTAGCCAATCACATGTTCACTCCCCTTCCCTGTTTCACAGGTCAGTGAATTCCCTGATTAAAAATATGTAAATAAATAAAGAGGTGAAATAGGCCAATGAATACAGTTGGTTGAAACTAAAGTAACAAGCTGGTTTTAAAGATACACTAAGTGTATCTTAGTTTAAAAGTAAAAAGTACTGATTTTCCTTTTGATATGTAGTGAGTAAAAGTAAAAGTACAAAAGTGACAAGTACCCAGGTAAAGAACAGATACATAACATGAACTTGTACATTATCACTTACCACCTCTGGTTATAGCAGAGCTTTAGAGAGTGCCATGGGTCTATACAAAACCCATTATGTATGAAAGTCACTAATACTATAATATTAATACTAAAGACCCACTTTTATAGAATACAAACCTTTTACAAACAAATTTATTTGTGAAAAATAGCCTTCAAAAACACTACATATGCATGTAAAGAGAATTTAAGAGATTTCAGGGGGGACACGACTGGCTTCATTCAGGGGGTTTGAGAGGGTGCTGGAACATAAATTAAAAATATTATTAATAAATATTAATACATTACTAACAAATTATGATATGATTATAATATACTAATAATAACTTAAGTGTTATTAATAATAAAATAATAAAATGTATATTTATCAATAATAAAATATTACATATTATTATTAAATATTTATAAACTGTTAAAAGCACGTAGCATAAAATTATCACCCAATTCTTTGCCTCCGAACATCATCACAAATTTAAACAGAAGAGTAACCAGCAGTGTTGCCAGATCTCGCTATAGAAACAAGCAACCAGCTCTTTGAAACAAGACCAAAATAAGACCAACTGGCAACCAACCACGTTCTGTAAAACAGAGGCCGATTTTAAACAGTATAAAGGTAAACATTTATTATGACATTATACATAAGTAACACAAAAATTATGCTAAAGACTTTTAATATACCATAAACATTGGCAAGCTACGTATGTGGCTATTTTTAGCTCATTTCTTTGTTTTGTGTCATTGTGTTTTGGGGCACTGAAACCTTGTTAGCCTCAGTGTGCAGATTTTTTGTGCATCTCATATTTCGCTTTGTTATGGGGAGCTAATCAAAGAGTTTCACTCAGAAAGAAAGTCAATCCCAAATAAGCAACTTTACATTCAAAACCAAGCTCGAAAAACCGCAACCCGCCACTCACGAGATTTGCAAGCCACTTTAAAAAAACCAAGCCCAAACTCACTTATAAGCGGACTTGGCAACACTGATAACCATCAAATGGTGGTTACTATGGCAAAAATATTCTGCGTGCTCATCTAATGTCTGCCTCTCTGTCTCTTTTTACAATTTAAAAGACGAGGACAAAATCAGATGAGCATTAATTATTTTTTAATGGTTTTAAAATGTATTTATTTTTTACAATCTGTCCGTGACCCGCCAAGAACGTGTCTGCGACCCACCAGTTGAGATTCGATTGTATAGGGTATAGTATATATGGTATATATATATATATATATATAATGCAATAGGAGCTGTTCAGGTAAAGTCAGTAAACAGATTATAACTCAAATATCTTGCAGATATATAACGGTGATGTATGAGAAAACACAGATAAAGCCTGATATCATAAAGGGTAATGCACAATAGAGAGCTGAGTAAGGTGGGCAGTTTAGAGTTTAGAGAGGACACACGTTAGTGCCATTAAAGACTCAGAGGCTTGTTTGTCAAGAGATCATTGTGTGTGTCTGTTTGTGTGTCCCCACAGACAAGTTTACATGACTTTTAACCTCGGCCTCCCATAAACCCTCCCAGAGGCTACAACACTTACAACCCCACACCCTAAACACTATTAACTACTGTTTACAACGGCAAAACTGCATTTACTAATGGTGATGGTGGTGGGGTTGTTACGTTTTTCAAATTGACATGTAGACTTAAACCTCTAAATACTGTGTTCACGGATGGTTTGGGCAATTATGTTTCTAAATGCCTGGTCGTGCTAATAAAGCTTACTGAATTTTAACAGAGCTGAATTGAAAGAAAGTGATGGAGCATCAGTAACATCCTTTCAAACATCTAAACAATAAACTGACAATCTGAAATACTGCAAACCTTTCAGGGGCATTACTCATCATCTGTTCTCTGACCACAGACTGTAAAGGCCTTTTATGATGCGAATAGTCTGTGCTGCAGGGCCAAATGTTTGACCTGTGGCAAAAGAACTAAACATTCTGGATGAATCATAGTTGTCCTTTTGGACCCCTGGATCTTCACTGCATGCCTTTACAGACTCCAAACATAAACAAAAAACTCTTCTCTGGATTCTGCTATGTACATTAAAGTGCTGCAAAACACATAATTCTGTTTATTTCAGTGTAATCAGTGTACACCCTGATGGACTGTATGCTGCCGAGGTCTTCTGAGGCCACTGAGATGGGACTAACAATGTGGTGTTCAGTCTTTTCTGAGTGTATCTCATTATGAGCTATATGCAAGGAAGACACAACATGCACTTCAGTCTCTCACACACACAAAATGTGAGAGGATGCTCAAAATGAGTGGGGATATTAAATGCACCTCCAAATACATATTTACATATGTAAAAAGTTGCTAGATTTGTCGCTAGTCACTTTTTAAAAAAAAGAAGTCGCTAGAGGGGTCTGAAAACTTGCTAAATATAGTGACAAAAGTTGGCAAATGTGGCTGTTTGCAGTATTGTGTGCAGCGTTCAGTGACAGGCTTGACCAACACGCAAACCACACAATTGCTAGGGGCAATTTTAGTTACATTTATGTCGGTTTCATGTTATTTACTATATTACATTATTTTGTTTATTACTTTTTCATCGTATTATTCATCATGATTGTTTCCTTATATTTCTAAATTCTTTTAATGTGCTTTTAATTTTTGCTTCTTTTTAATTTTTTTTGTTTTTGTTTTATTTATTCTGTAACACACTCTGAGATGCATATATGTCTGAAATGTGCTATACAAATAAAGATTATTATTATTATTATTATTATTATTATTATTATTATTATTAACTGGGTTCGCTTTATCTGCTTTTAGGACTTTTAGGTTATTTTTACATTCACAAACTTTCCAGCACCACTGTAAGTGCATTTTGTAGTTCTACAATTATAGACTGTAGTCCATTTGTTTCTCTGTATGCTTTGCCCACCCTGTTCTTCAGTGGTCAGGATCATTACAGGACCACCACAGAGCAGGTATTTTTTGGATGGTGAATCATTCTTAGCACTGCAGTGAGACTGACGTGGTGGTGGTGTGTTAGTGTGTGTTGCACTGTTTTTGAGAGGGATCAAACACAAATTGATGACGAAAATTGCAGTCTACAGCAATCTTAAAATAACTAAACTACACCATTAAAAAAAATCCTATAGAAATATATAAAAATATTTCTTGACCTAGGAGCCATGAAGTTGTACATTAATTCTTCATATAGTATATAAAAATTAACTATTTAAAAAAAGCATTTGTTGACACCATTTACACAAGACAGCACTGGTTATGTATCTACCACCTGGCCTACAACAAAAACCTAGAAGAAACACTATACCAGCACAAAACTCCAGACAACCACAATACCACTCTCTTCATGACACATCAGACAGAGGTAATTCCATTAAACTGGTATGAAATGAAAAATGAATGAGATCTTCTCATAGTAACAACTAACGTTTCCAAAGCAGAAACAAAACCAAACTACAGACTCACTGAGCCTGGTGGAAAGCAGTGGTAATTTCTACTCTCAGCTTGTAGATAATTCCATGCTGTAATTCAGTAACTCTAACAGACAAGTCACCATTTAGCAGATACAATGAGAGCTCCAGTGGGCTTCTTAGGCAGACAAAAAAATAAGTGCAGCAGTCTCAACAGAGCCATATTTTACCAAGGAGAGCAGAAGTCAGTTCCCACTAGAGCTACAAATTGCAGCTGTGCTTAAAGAAGTGTCTGTACCATCCTTATGAGCACTTTGAAGTTTCTGGTGGAAAATATAAACATTTTTGACACTGTGTTGACATTTGACTGCCCCTCATTTCTTAAATTAATGTAAATGATAAGCAAATGTAGAAATAATAAAATAAAACTATTACTGAGGTTAAGTAGGGTAAGCAGTATTTCCATCCACTCATACAGAAGTATCTGAAAACAGCTCAGAGGAATACATGCAAAAGTGTGTGATTGTGTATGCTGTATAAGAGAAAACCCAAAAATGTACTGCATCAATTATTCAAATTGAAATACAGTACATACTACCACAAATGGAACACTGGTAACAATGGACCAGTCACGTAGAGTAGGAAAACAGATGCGTACAGGTGTAAAAACCAAGATTTAATGAAAGGGCAAAACTAAAAGCAACAAAAAAACAGGCAGAAGGTCATTCACTGTAAGTACAGGTGCTGTAAACATTGGGCAAGGCTCTGAATAAACAAAAAAAAAAGAACCCCAAACAAGACCTCTACAGGCAAATAAAAAAACAGGCTAGTAGGGCTAAACAAGGCCAATAGGCTAAACATCGCTAACTGGCAGAACAAGATAATGGGCCAAACAGCTAATCTGGCAGAACAAGACTAAACCTGCTAACAGGCAGAACAGGAATAAACAGGCCAACAGTCAGAACAGGATAGACAGGCTAACACGCTAAACATGATTAAGAGGTAGAACAGGAATATACATGCTAACAGGCTAAACAGAATAAACAGTCTAACAGAACAGAATAAACAGACTAACAGGCTAAACAGAATACAGGCTAAACAGAATAAACTGATAGAACAGGATAGACAGGCACAGAGGCTAACAAACAAGGCTTAAAAGAATACAAAATAAGAGATTTACAAGATAAACAAGGCAAATAATCAAACAGAGTACTCAGACCATAACCAGAATGAAGTGGAACAGGATTGGCAGGTAGTGATTATGTATAGAATAACAAAACATTCTAGGTGGTAGCCCTGGCCTGATGGTTAGGCATCTAGTTTTGTGACTGGAAGGTTATCAGTTCAATCCCCAAGCAGGTCATTGCTGAAGTGAACCCCCAACTGTTCCCTGGGGGCTGTGAACTGCTTTGGGCACATGTTCTCACATCTAGTGTGTTAACTGCACAGCGTGTGTGTGTGTGTGTGTGTGTGTGTGTGTGTGTGTGTGTTTCACTGCACATATCTATTACCGTATTTTCCGGACTATAAGTCGCTCCTGAGTATAAGTCGCACCAGCCATAAAATGCATAATAAAGAAGAAAAAAACATATATAAGTC
>BRDA01071520.1:0-16245 GCA_036984385.1 Crenuchus spilurus | reverse complement strand
GCATCCAGCTAACGAGCTAACCAGCTAACGAGCAAACCAGCTAACGAGCTTGGCTCCTGCACGGATTAAACTCGTAAGTAGGGTTACCACTGTATTCTAATTTTATAATTATAACAACTGCAAAAAATGCACAAGGTGGTATGTGCAGTATATATTGGCTGCTCTGCCACTGAAAAACCTGGTCCAGCACTAATTCTAACCTAACCTGCAGTACTGTGACTGGTCTCTGCAGCAGGTCATCACAGTCATCACACAGCTCTCCTGCAGTGTTCTCTCATCCAAATATGGAAGATTACTTTGCATTAGCAACCAATTCTGATTTAAAGCTCAACGGCTGGTGCCGATACGTGATGTGATTCGACACTTCGGGACTTTTTATAATCTCAACATAAGTGTGTCTAAAGTGTTCTCAGACAGGATGTGAGAAGATGTGAGAAAACAGACTAATGAAGATGATGAAATGGCATCACAAAGTGCATCAATGCACATGATTCTTTACATCTGAAGGCCAGAGATGTGAATTTTAGTTATAATTATTCTGTATAGCTGTTGTTTTATATTGTTATTGTTAAAGATCTTCTGTATTGTTGATTCTCAGAATATGTTTAGATAATATCTGTAAACAGTGGTTACTAGTACAAATTTATGGAGTTTTATGTTATATGTATCTTTAAAGACTGATTTCTTGTTTTTTTCTCACACTCTGAGCCAGAAATCTCCACATTAGTAGCACTTACATACACCAAATTGTACAGTTTTACCCCTATCTATACTATAAAAAGTTTTTATAGAGGGACTGCTGATATATCAATCATATCCTGAGTTATATAACATTTTACACATAAAAACAAAACGTATTTTAAGATTTATGAGGTGATAAAAACTGAATTCAATCCAAAATGTGTCAGCATTTATGAAATAAAACATTTTGAACCTGACTCTATCCACTGATCAGATTTGTGTTCTTCAAATGCATGGAAATTGCACCATAATTATTTAGATGATGCCTCATTTGCATACTTAATATAACATTTCAGAAAACTTGTAATACAAAAAATAATTGGCTTAATGTAAGTAATTAACTGGAGAAGTTTCGTGGAGATTTCTAGCGGTTAAAATCTTGACCCCATTCACCTGTAAGCTCATATTCATAAGCAAGTACCCATCCCATAATGCCCCTTTTGTTACGTAGAACGTAAGACTGATAATATTTACTCTTCATCAGCTTCACCTGCTTTCCGCATACATACATCATCTCCACCCTCAACGTTTCTAATAAAAGGGGCAATTTCATATCCAGAGAAGCAGGAGGCGAGGGTCAAAGTTCAGTGGAGACCAGCAAAAAGAGGGGAGAGGAAAAAAAGGTCCCGCGGGACAGGATAAACCACTGCAAACCAGACAGGGGGGAATATCGTATCAGACAGACGTCCCTGTAATGCGAAACAGTCGTAATGCAGTCCCATCAGCGGGACAAACCAAGTGCATTCTGCACACACTGCGGGGGTGGCACGGGCAGAAACAGACAGACGATCGATAGCCACTGCATTCACTTAGCTGCAATTATTTATCGACACGTCGGCTGATATGATGGATGACGCCATCAGGAAAAGTTTGAATGCTTACATCTACGTCCACAATATTAAAAACATCCATCCCGTCTCTACAGAGCCCGTCTAGACTGCTCCTGCCACGTCCCTTCTACCGCAATCCTGCAGGAAAAAAACAAAAAACGTATCAATGACCTTCCCGCATGTGTGAGCTGCATCACTGGCGCTGAAAACGAAATGTCAAACATTATTTTTACATGCCTTGTTAATCTTCAGCCAAAAGGCAGTGCGGCTGGCCGAAAGCTCTCGGGGAACATTATATCCGCTTCTTATTCGCGGGAGCCACGAGGGAGAGGCTGTTATTTTTGTCTCAAAGCCAAATAGATGTGCAACGGGGCTTCATCACCACTAATTTAATGTTGCCTCAAGCAAGGTAAGAACAGAGTACAGGTTAAAGCACATCGCTTTACGCGGCGCCGTGGTCAAACGCCGCATCCGAGAGTCCCAGACACCTTTCCTGCGGACGCACACATGAAAGAGACGTCAAGAAAGGAAGAGTAGCTGGAGGTCCAAAAACGCCAGAAGGCAAAAGATTCCTTCATAAGTCATTTATGTTTCTCAACGTCCTGCAGGAGCGAAGGCTGTTTGGATGCCTTTTTAGGAAGAAAAATACCAAAACTGGTCTCTGAAATGGTAACGTGTTCTAAGCATCACGAAGACAACATCGCCATATTTAAAATATTTTTCATTTTCTTCTTAACATGAGCCCAGCAGACGTCCTTTACATTGTGTAAAAAAAGACTTCAAATGAAATCTCTTTACATTAACTTGCATTGACAGTACAGACGGTTTCTGGCCTCTCCTGTAAAGTTGTCGATGTGAAGACACGGTACTTGAATCCTATGTGTAATTTAACACCAAGCTACAAAGTGCCCTCATTTTCTGGGTTATATCTCATTAAAGACGGCACAGGAGAAGGTGGAGGCCCCCCAGACTTTTGCAAAAGGCATCAGGCATCACCTTTTTCTTAAGCGCTTGCAGAGGTTTGCCAGGCAACGAGCCAAGAAAATGACTTTGTTTGACCCAACTTGCCAATCAATTCGGCAGTGCGGGCCCAGACTAAACAGGCACTTCTCCAGCGAGTCCCATTGGCTGTGGCTGCCTTCTGTGGGTGGAGTTGAGCACAGAAACTGGGCTGTTGACAAGGGAAAAAGGGAAGGAGAGAGCTGGTGCATGGCACCTACCGCAAACGCACCGCCAATCGCGGCACGACGAGCCCGTTAAAGGCGTCGTTAAAGCAACAGCAGACGTGGAATTCGGCAAACAACGCGACTACTACTCTGCTCCACTTGCGCCGTTCATGTACAAAGAAATCTTAACCAGACGGAGTGTTGCTAGGCAGTTTCTACTCTGTGGGAATGGGTCACCCAATCCAGAGCCAAACTACATACAGAGGAAAAAAAGCGAGCAATTCTACTGTACCTCCACTGTAAATTTTACTTTCTGCTTATGACGGACAATCCATTAAAGAGGACAACCTCACAGCAGGAACATGCACTGCTAATTTAATTAATACTGAAAGCAAAGCTTCTCTTTGAGGGGGTCTCCTTTAAACCTCACTAAATAGAACGAGCGATGACTTTGAGTCATTTCTGCGGGGTCAGGAATATAAAAGGCCATTCAATTAAAGCACGAGGCTTAATCAGTTTCTGAGTAGCGTGCATTGATTACCTGGCCAAACACTGCTAAGCATGAGCAGCCAGCAGACCTTGTTCCTTTTAAGGATGCTAATCAATGCGTTATGAATTTCCAAACGTCAGAAAACACAAACGCATCTCGACTCGGTGAGGATCGATAAAAATGGCATTAAAACGCAGCCTGAGCATCGTCTTAATTGACAGGATCCATTCAAATGAATTCAAATGAGCTGAGTTTTAATTGATGCTTCGAGTTCAAGTTCAAGCACAAAAAAAAAAATCCAGTGCAGACCAAACTGTGGACAAAAATTTAATTTTCACCAAGGATGATAAATAAAAAAGGCTGCTCTGCATTAATCAAGTAATTATGATATGCATCACTGCTGACCACAGAAGATGCCGTCAGGGCTCGTTTTCCATTAAGAGAAACCAATCCCGCCTCTCTCTATCCTTAAAAAAAGACCTAAAATAAAACTTTGCCTAAAAGAAAGAGTTTATCTATTGGTGCAGCCCTAAAATAAATCTATTCCCACTCTGGCACGCTGTAATCACGCTCGCTCTGGTACGTTTTCTTAGATAATCCCCACCACAACCTCTTCTTGTCATAGCAATTGACAGACAATAGAAACCAAAAGTCAAAAATTACCTAAATTAGCATTAAGCCTTTGGAAGAAATAATGTTCTACGTTTAAGCCTGTAATTAGGCTCTTGTGAAGCAATCAGCTGTAATTACATAGAGGCGTTCAATAAGGCAAACCCACGAACCAGCACAGATACTCAAATCTAAGCTTATAAATAACACCTCAAAAAGAAGATTTGCTATATTACACCTTTGCACAAGATAACAGTGTTAATCTTCAATCTTTTCAACAGCAGACGCTTCACGTCGAGTGAACCTGGCAGCTCTTAGGAGGAGACAAAGATGGAGAATGTAACAATAAGAAATTGCAAAGTTTATGTAGGAATTTATGGCCTCCTTGTTCTAAATCTCTCCTTGTTTTTTTTAACTGGACAGCAAGATTTTCATGGTCACACCTTATTTATTCAAAACTCTGGCTTTCTATTGGCTGGTTAAAACTGTTTTTTATTTTATTTTATGTCCAGCTATCTGGACATTTCATTTTCCTTCAGGCCCAGAATAGGAACCGTACACAGAAAACATGAATAATAACGATAAAGGTTTTTTAAAGCTCTTAATTGGAAAATGTCGACTGAATAACACCGAATGTATTTTTTAAATGAATTTGATGTCATTTAAAATGCTGAAATGAACACATACTGCTACAGTTTGCTTTTAAAATGTCGTCCCAAACTGACCCCGTCCTTCATTTTAGTTTAAAACTCCCTGCTCCTAAACCTCATAACTCCACTGCAACGATGAACAGAATTAAGTATGAAAACCGTGGCATTTTCCACTGCCCCAAATCCTGTCCATTCAGCAAAATGCTCGGAGGCCACTGCAGGAATTATACAGCCAGGCATAATTATAATTCTGCTCTGCGCTACGCAGGAAATTGCAGAACCAAAATTGCTTCACATTTATAGACAGAAAACAAAAATCCTAATCTACTCCCAAGTCAACGAAGATGTAAATAGTCAAAGTAACTGAAGACAAATGAGGTGGGGTGTGGATGGATATTACGGCAATCTACACCACGTGTCCAAAAGTTTGTGGACACTCCTTCGGAGTCTTGTAGTACTGCCAAACATGAACCTGTTGGCACCATGTCTAATGCCTGGTGTGGGCTAGAGGGCACAGGACTGATCTGTGGAGCTGTTGTGTTCTCTGCTCCATCCAATACTTCTGGGATGAGTTGGGAATGAGGTGGTGATGATGGCCCAGCATCCTGACTTCACTATCAATGCAATCAAATCCTCACAGCGATGCTCCAACATCTAGAAGAACTCTTTCGCTGGACAGTACAGACACTTTTTTGGAATAAATAATGAATGAGTACGTCCCAATACTTTTCCCAGTATAGTGTAAATTAATAATATGTTAATACTCCAAAAACAAGACTGACAACTGCTGGAGATCTTTATAAATCTTGAGAAGACATAAAAGCAATCAACAGTGCCAACCTTTAGCCCGACAGCGCTGAAGAAGAAGACTGAAGAACTGGGTTTTGTATTATTTCCACTTAGAGGCTGTTTTTAGTCTTTAGTTGAAGTGATGCTCTAAATAAAAGCTAACGTGTCCTGTCAGGATTAGGGCTTTCATGATGATCACATAATGGTCTAAACTAATTATTTTACATAATCGTGATTAAGAAGAGCAGAATTAATTAGAAGATGATGCTCTTATGAAATCTCACTGTTAGTGCTAAAGAAGCTTTAGATGGCAGTGATCAGTAATGTTTGTTTATTTGAGCTTAGCTGGTTAGGTTAGAGCTGCTGAGTACTGACAGACAGGAAGCTCCTCAATTAATTTGGTCACTTTAGGCTCCTTTAATTTGGGCAACACTATTAAATCATTAATCACTATTGTTTATATGTATTACCTGTCAGCTAAGATTTTATAATCTTGTTTAATATAAATGTTACACTTTTTTCAGCCTCAGATCTTATTTTTAAGCGTCTTTAATAAAAACACAATTCTTCTGAATATCTGGTGATTTGTGCTGTGTTAATGTCCATACTAGTGCATCTCCAAAAGCAGAATATTACCCACAAAATGACATATTTAAAAAAAAATGTTTAAAAGTTGATGTCTGAATAGTAATTTACTTAAACTTCAAATTAAATATTGTAATTATTTAAGAATATTCAAGATTTCTGATTTTAATATTTATAAGCTGCAAGTCATACCGATCAGCATTAAAACAATAAAAGGCATAAATTGCTTTATGTGCAAAAAATATAAAATATATGACTTTTTAAATTAAAATATGAATAAAACTGAACCTTTTTTTTTTTTTTTAACCATATTCTAATGTTCTGATGCAGCACTATACGCAGTTAAAAGATGTGCCTCACTGATGTCCAGACCTGGTCCTTAACTCTCTCATACAGTGATAAACACTATGATTGTGCTGCCTGCTGGTGCTATCAGTCCATTTTTAGAAATTCTAAATCTGATATTTTAAGCAGAAGTGATTGTATGGAAACACAAATATTTCTCCACTCTTTTATTTTTTCCCACACCGATCCAGACCTGGAAATGACTCAAATCAAATTCCACACTCGGCCTGGGCTGAGAGATAATACCATCCATCATCACTGTCTGACAGACATTCACCTACAGCCCCTACCACAGAGATAGTGGATGGGTTGTTTCTTTGAGATGTCTGATCTTTGCTGTCCTGACTTTCGCTTTTACTTTCACTTTCTTTTCGTCATTGGGAACGTTAGGTTGACACTGGGATTAGACACTCAGATGTTAGCCAGGGACAAAATGATGATTTCAGATCTGGGGGACACAGAACTGCCTTGAACACAAAATGGCTGGAGTGCTGCGGTCTTGAACAAAAATATTTTTTGTATTAATTATTAGTAAATATGAATACATTACTTCAAAATAATAATTATTCATTATTATTAGTAATAATAAAATAACACTGATATTAATATTAATCATTAATAAAATATTAATACATTATTAAATATTAATAAACTGTTAAAAGCATAAAATTATCACCCAATTCTGTTTCACCTTGTTAGTTAACTTCACTCCAATTCATTGCCACTAATTTTACATTTATTTTTGGAAGGTATGGTCAATAGACCTCATTTACATAAAATTATACATACTAGAATTATATATACATATTATATACACAGAATAATAAGATCTGTTACTGCTTTCTGATTGGCTGTATGCTTTGAATTCCGAGAAAGAGCTTAAAAAGATTTGCAAGCGTGTGGGAAGTGTTTAAGTGTCCACGCGTTATCCACTAAACGGAAGAAACTGTGATTTAAAAGTGTGCTCTTGACTTTATGGCAGTGAACCAGATTAAGTGACAGCAGGGACGACCAATCACACTTAAGCAACAAACGGTGGAGCCAATCGATGAGCTTGTTGGTGCCCTAAAGGGAAACAGGCTTCAGCTTGAGCACCCTGTTTTCTGCTGGGTCCTAGTGCTTGACCTGTCTGCTTTGATATAGTGTTGCACTGTTTTTGGATGGTAAAAACTGCAGGAGACCAAAACTGCCTTTTGAAAAAGTGCAGGGGACATGTCCCCCATACCCCAAATTATGTCTGTGATGTTAGCATCCTTTTCGTAATTGTTTATCAGTGATGAGCGCTTTTCACTGAAGAAGTAACACCACAACCATGGTATGAATGCTAACAGGCTAGCTCACTGACCTTTATATTACTCAACAAACAGAACAAAACATAAAATTAACAGTTTTCAACAAATAACATGTTTCAGAAACAAGTAAATACACAATTACAACATACAAAAATCTACAACTGAAATGTGTTAAAACCTCATTTAACACGAGTTCTTCCTAATATCTCCACGAAAAAGTTATTTTTGTGTTCATACGTTAATTCAAAAACATAAACTTCTTATATTTATTATATTTCATGTCACAGTAAAGTGACATATTTCTGTCTTTTTTTTGTTTTAATGTTGATCGGTTTGACTTTTAGCTGCAGAATCTCAGATTATTAGAATATTTCATTCTGAGTTTGAGTAAAAAATAATCAAACAGTATCAACATAAAAATCTTGAAACGTGTAATGGATATAAAATATGACCGTTTAATTTTTTAAACTAAAATATGAACACGGATGTATTCAGTTTTAAAGCTGTGGAGACGCTCTGGTAGTTTTCTTTAACCTAATGTAGTTGTCTGACATTCTGTGAGACATTCTGTCTCGAGGACGTAATACATGACATCTGTTAAAGACCAGGTGAGTAGGGAAGGATGGGCAGTGAATAGGCACAAATGTGAAATAAGTAGAAATAATGAATAGTATGTGGTGTTGAATAGTCACTTGAAAGCCAGTGTAGAACACTAAGGTAAATAAAAATGATAGTTGCTTTGTAAGTCTATCACAGCAAACCTTTCCCGTTTCCCTGTAAACATCATCACATGCCAGTTCGGGAGACTCAACCCTACACAATTACACCGCCAGCTGTATTGTTTGGATAGAGATGCTCTGGGGTCTTTGGCCCTGGTTTCTACTTTATGATGTACATTCTCACAAGCAGTTTCCAAACGGTCCAGGCTTGGGCGTAAGGTTCTAGAGTAGACCTTTAATTATGTTATATGGATGTTTATTCATTCAGTGGTTTTCTTTAGGAAACCAAAAGTGGTTCTTCTAATTCTAAGACCTTCATTTTTGAAAGGGTGGGCTAACAAATGCAGACAGAAGATCATCGTCACACTAACTCAAATCAAACTGTTGTTGTTTGAAGGTAAAAGTCTTCACGTCGAGTCATTCACAGGAGGAAAAAAAAACCCAAAACAGGGCCAGAAGATTTTTAGATCCCAAACATTAGGCCGACTGTAGGAGTGCTGATGATACATGCCCTCATCTCATATAAAGGTCTTCCAGATTTGTTATTGCCCAAAGTTTGCCTTCTCTAATCCAAAAATACCACATGACAAATGCAAACGCTGAAAAAAGGGCTTTTTGTTGGGCAAAATGTTTACGTAGGATGGACGGCTCAAGCAGACGACTGAAAAGAAATCAGTTCATAAGTTACGATCGCGAGACCGCAGTCATAACATTTGTCTTTCATTATCTCTGCAGTTTGTATTAGAGTGTAATCCAAACCTTAAACTTTGCCCAGGATACTGTAGGTGTGGTGAAATGTGTCTTTGCTTCAACATGTGGTTCCTCAAACGAGGCCCATGATTGTAAGTAAAGCAAACAGGAACTGACTGGGTTGAGATTATGGCTGCCTGGTGTTACCACTGGGCCCCCTGCTGTGTTACATGTTTTCAGCTTCTTTTGTCTGGCGTTAACCCGTTAAATCCCACATAAGAGGCCATTGAGACAAGTGTCACATACCCTGGGGGGCCATTTTGTTTGGAACAAAGATCTTAAAGGGGTTACACACCACTGCAACTGATCCTCCGCATTTGTTCCCCGGGGTTTGTATATTCACTTCTTCTTAAAGCATGGCGGAAAACAAAAGTTGACAGTGACGGTGCTCAGTGAAGAGCTAGGAAGAGCGAGGTTCCTGTCACTTCCCACAATTCAGATGTCCTGACATCATTTCTAAAGCTCAGATCTAGTATCACTTGTTGTATTTCAGCCCTTCAGATGAATCTGGAACGGGTACAAAACCCCTCTGGCTGAACCCAAGATAAACATCACAGAACCTTCACTCTGTAGGATGGCCATCGTCAGGAAAGGCTCTGCGCCCTATGGAGGGTAAACAAAGCACTAGTGTAATTACTGCAGCACTGCCCTCGATGATGAATGATCACGGGCTTTGAGACCGATGGCAAATTACCGCTTTAAAAATAGTCGGTGATGCGAACAGGTCAGTAAAGCCACGACACGAGAAGTCTCTGCGTATATTTATATAGGAATGGGCACGCCGAGGGCTAATGAGGCCCAGTAACCCAATTAGTGCCTTGTCCTGATCCTGCTCCAAACGAGAGCTTGATCTCTAGTGACTGAAAGTGATCCCAGTGGCAGCACGAAACCAAGCCTCTCCGCACTGCCAACGCAGGCCTTCAGCTAACCGACCTGTTCCCGAAAGTGCAGCCTGACTCAGAGAAAGACAATAAGACATTGTCTTCTGGCTCAGTATTTTAACACACCTCAAGAAGCACCGAGCGGACCTTCCGGACAAACCCCAAGTCACCATCTCGCGGCCACGTGACGTCTGCGCTCCGAGCTCCTGCTTCTTCAACATTCCCGAAACTTCACACACCAAGTCAAGCACCGTCATTAGACGCCATTGTATGGGCAGCCTAACGTCTGTGTTTGATCTTGTGGCCCCTCTGGAGCGCTCTTGACTCTGAGCGGTGGCACTCTTAAACCGCTATCAGACAGACGCCCTCGCCACGGCTTCGCTTTCAGCTGGTTTTATGAAACATGAGGGACTTGGACAGAGCACACAAAGACAAGTTTCCTCTCATGGTTCCGCTAACAAAGTCCTCTCTGTCCTCACCTTAAATCCCTTTTGGCACAAATTCCTGATGCCATGCCAGGATCTTCCTCGCACAAAAGGAAAAATGGGAGAGGAGCGTCTAAGGACTGCACTCAGTGCACCTCGCCCCCCAAAGCAAAGCCAGCTTCTGTTGGACCATCTCTTCAGCGAAGGACACCAAAGTCAGGCGACACACGGCGTCTTTTTCAGCCCCATTATCCACGATCACAACAAACACCTAATGACACTGCCGCTGGGGACGTTCCAGGAGGTGTGGTTATCGGTTATGCTTAGCAGGACTTACTCATGATCTTTTTAAATATTTAACATGTTTTCATGATTAAATATTCATCCAAACTTCCTCCTCTGCGTTGAGTGTAATCATTTTAAAGTACGTAGATGATGAATAAAGGCTCATTATTAGAAAATATGCCTCATAATGAGGATAATTTGATATTTTTAAACGACTGTTTGTTCTAATGAGTTAATTTTTTGGTTTTACATTTTTAAAGCAGATCTGACACAAATGAAGTGTCTTTGAAATCTCATTTCTCCAAATAGAAATATAATAGAAGTGGCCTGTTGTCTACATCCAAGCACCTTTGTTTTTTCAACATGACATGACAATTATTTTATTAAAATAATTTAGCGTGAAGTGTTTTTAGGTAACTGCTGGTATATAATCTCATCTTTTTATTATTTATTATAATAATAACAAACATATAATTAAACATAATGTAAACTCAATTTAGACTGAATGTCTGAATCTGAATTGTGATAGATAGATAGATAGATAGATAGATAGATAGATAGATAGATAGATAGATAGATAGATAGATAGATAGATAGATAGAATGTAAAATTTCATTATTTGAGATTTGTTGAATCTTTGAATCTGGATGGATGGATGTAGCTTCAAAATGGTAACTTTACAGTAGAAGAAAAAAATCACAACTTTTAAAGGAATTTGACAAAAAAAATGAATTTCAGGTCATTTTGGAGCATTTCTATTGGTCCAGTGATGATGTCATAATCACACAATATAAAGAGCCTGGCTGAGATTTTCAAATGATCCAAAAACACCAAATATGGAGATACAAGTTTTTGTTCCAGCAGCTGATAAATGTGAGTAAACGCTAATCAAAATCCAGAAGAAACTCATTTGTGCTTAATAACAAGAACGCAGGGCAAAAACGACCTTTGGAACGCTAAACGATTCTGACTTAAAGGTATTTATTCCCATTTCTAAACAATCCACCCAGGCTAAAGGCGAGCGAACGTCCCGAGCTCTGCCCTGCTCTCTCTCTCTGGCTCTTTGTGTACTACACGGCAGTTCATTCGGGCTCAGTATTAATCCTACCGCAGCTCCACGAGCAGGTGAACTCAGCCCAAGACTTTCCCACGATCCGGGAGCAAATCCGCTGCCCTGAGCCCTTCCTAGAAGACAGCCATCTGTCCGCTCTATTTTCACTCTGGGAGGGCGAGCGTCAGCTGCATGACCAAATTCAACGTTCCAGCACTACCCCCACAGTCAAAAAACGCCCCCGTCCACAAGCAACCACTACACCCTCCCACTGGACCCTCA
Source organism: Crenuchus spilurus (assembly GCA_036984385.1). Taxonomy (NCBI): domain Eukaryota; kingdom Metazoa; phylum Chordata; class Actinopteri; order Characiformes; family Crenuchidae; genus Crenuchus; species Crenuchus spilurus. The sequence goes on along the minus strand of BRDA01071520.1, from coordinate 4,355 downwards.
CTTCTAACTCAAGACTCCAGGACAGAAAGTAAAGAAAGTGATGCTCAATGTCATCTCAGAGTCAAATCAAAGTTTAACAGGATGATCGTTTTTACAAAACAGTGACCTCTGCTCGGCCAACAAGCCAACGACCCGAAACAGACAAAAATATCCCCTAAAATCAGAATTTGGTCAGATCATGTGACTCAACTCCCCCCCCTGCCTTCCTCCTTTCCTCCGAAACTGCCATGTGCTATGATTTTAACTTCACTCCGCCGGTGCTGATGTGGAGACCCGTCCTGCGTCCGCTTAAAATGCATGACACCGCCTTAGCAGGAGCATGAGAACAGAGCCTCTTCAATAGCAAGGTCTCCATGCCCGGCCCGTCACCATGGAAGCAGATGCCTCCTCTCCCCCTGCCCTCCTTACCTCCCGGCCGGCCGCAGGCTGCTCCCCATTCAAAAGAGGGTCCGCCTCGATTTCTCTTCATCCTGACCGAACTTGCCTGCTCTTCAAAGGGAGCCATTCAGCAGGTCATCGGTCTAGACTTGTTTGCACGGTCCACGGAGCAGCCTTGATGTAACCCTTGCTCTCCGCCTGCCACGCCAGCAGCCGCGACGCTGCAGACTGCGAGGGGGGACATCGGAGACGCCGATTTGAAAAGGAGCCCCGTCCGATTTTGCCATTGTGCCTTTTCATTCATCGATCGAATGAATATCGAACCTTCTGTCGGTGCATGTGTGAAACAGATAGCTTAGCAAGCATTTTTCCCTTCTCTCTCTCCCTCTCTCTCTCTTTCCTCTGGTCAGGGGGCCAAACGGCCCTGCTCCTTTTCTTATTCCCAATTTCATTTATTTTAACCAGAAATCACATTATGTCACACTCTGAATACACCTGGAAGCTTCTGAGAAATGTCAGCACTGTTAGTGCATTAACTTGCATTTATACACATATTTCAGTATTCATGTCAAAAATATTCATCAAATCTGAACAAATGTAATTATAAAATATTTTAATTTTTTTATAAAATATTTCATAGAAAATATTCATCAAATCTGTTATATATATATATATTTATATTTATCTTACATATAATTTTTATAAGAATTATAAATATATAATTGGTTTAAGGGTCTAGAAAAAAACAGTAATTTATAAATTTACTAAATGTAATAAATTTACTAATAATACAGTAATTTATACATTTTCTTTCTATTACATTAACTATAATTATTAACAATATTTTTATTTTATTACTACAACTAATTTTTTTATTTTTCTTATTTGGACACATTTTTTTGCTGTTTTCCGCATCAATTAAAAAAATGTTAAATAAAAAAAACTACCACCTAAGACATGTGGTATCACATCCTCTCTTTGTACTTTGAATATCAAAAGGTATTCACACACACACACACACACACACACACACACACATGTATATATGTATACACAGCATTTAAGATTAACGTTTAATTTATAATATTACAATTCACCGTCATGGAGAATTATATATTATTTTCTCTAATCGATGCCAGTCATTTTAGTTTATAAGAGCTTGGCACATATAATGTCTCATTAAATGATGGTCTTTAAAAATGCTTTTATCAAAGCTGTGCAGATGTTTGTATGTGAGACAGCCACAGTTTAAAGTCTGAAATGTGATTTAAAAATGACTTTAGTTTTGATGACCCTACCCGAGACATTTAAAGCCATTTAAAGCACGTTTGGACGGAGGGGTCCCCGCGCTCCATCTGACACGTTGCCATGGAGGTCTGGGAACAGGGGGGGAGCAAAAGGGGGACAAAAAGACCCCGGCTGAAAGTGAGCAAATTCAAAGGCAAAGGAAGGAAAGGGAGCAGTGAAGTGAGAAGACAATGTCATTGTTCCCAGGATGCAGAAAATGAGCAGAGCAACGGCCTTTAAGAAGCTCCGACCTGCACCGGCGTTCGCTCTGCATAAAGAGAATAAAAGACACGATGGATTTCAGAGCTCACTGCCTGCTTCAAATATAAGCCAGAAAAAGAGATTTTTACATGAAATATAGACTGAAAATCACTGCAGTCAATTCTAACCACAGCCGAGAGCTTAAAATTATCACCTTTTATTTAATACAGCTTCAGATTCCAAATCTAAAATACTACAAAACAATAATAAATTTAAATAAACAAATGTGAATAAAATGAATAAAATTAATATAAACAAATGTGATTTAAAAATGTGCACTTTAAAAAAAAATGAAAATGTTAATTATTACCAATCTAAGCAGCTGGTGTTTAATTTCCTTTAATATTATGTTATATTTTATACACTGCCATTTATAATTACATTGTTTTTTTTTGTGATTGATAATAATTTATTTACTAAAATTACAAAATCACAAAAAAAAATTTCCAGAACACATTTTTTTTCTCTTAATATATAAAAATTATAAAATATTTTTTTTTAAATAAATCTCAAAACCACATTAAATACTAAATATAAATAATATAACACTTTTCTTTATTCTTTGAGTTTATTATTTTATAATGTTATTAAATGTGTGTATTAAGGAATAATGTATTATGCTCAAAAGGAAAGTACAGAATTGGTAAGCTAACATGTAAAGAAGAACTGAAGTATAAGAAGCACCACAAGGGCCACCTGAGTGAAAACAAAAAAGCAGAAAATGTAGCCACGGAGCTTAATGCTTTAAGCTTAAAACCGTCCCTGCATCACTGACAGCCGAGCCGGCAGAACACGGATGCTCGGGAGACTCGACACGTCACTTTCTCAAGTTTTTCACACAAAGATTAGCCAGCTCAAGGTCTGAATAAATCAGAAGAAACTGTATTGAGCAATATATCAAGACAAATGATGGAAGAAAAGCAAAATTTTTGGTTCCCAATCAATTATTGTAAATTGCCAGGCATTAAAATGCAATAAATCCAAATCTGACTCCAGTTAAGATTTAGAAATATGACTACAGAGTTTATGATATTATGAAAAATAGAAATAGAAGATTTCTATTTAAGATTCCAGTGTATTGGTCCAGCACTGCATGCCTTTATACTACATAAACGTATGTACTGAACATCATTAAAAACACATTCTCTATCTGTTCCTATGAAGAAATTTTGAATGCTGACATGTTTATATTTAATAAATAAATGTATTTTCTTCTATTCTACAGTTGTTTAATATCATAAGATTTATATTATAATATTCTTTAATACTTCACACATTATTACATTTGTGTTTAAAGTCAATTCAAAAGTAGCATCAATCTCCAAGCTCCATCACCTCTGCGCAGGTAACTTCAAGGACTAAAAATGCCATGACTATAACAAGAGTCCTCCCCCTGGATTTGCAATGTCCACAGGCGGTACTGGAGGTGTCACATCCGCTGGAGACAAGGGGTACGACTGACTGCCCTCCCCTCCAGTCGTGCCTTGTGGATCCTCATCTACTGAGGCTCCATAATGACTGTGTCACTTGGAATCACCCTCGGCTCTGAAACTCCCCCCATCACAACTCAAAGGCGCATTCACGTGCATGAGGCGCCCACAGTTACGCATTACGACACCAGCTCTATTGTTACACCAGCTCTAATGTCAACATTACCTCACTTACCTAGCACAGCTGACTAATGGGACTCGCACTACACAAAGCGGCTGAGGCCCTGATAAAATAAACAGCCGGAATTAGCGTATCTGTAAAGGACGTCATTACAGGATCCAGCAGCGCCGCTATCGCACCTAAATAGTCCACCAAAAAGAGTCTAAATCACATTCAACTGAACAAAATAAACAGACAAATATATTATAGTTCAAGTGATACATCTGACAAAGCGGAACCAACAATGTGCTGTCGTTTTCTGGTTAGGACGTCACAAAAGGAGCTTCTGCTGTTTACAAAGAAACAAAACCTTTCATTTGAACACGACGGGACGGCCGAGTTCCTGAAGTGTTTAATCAGCGAGAAAAGAGTCAGAATGGCCCTCATCAAAGACGCCCAGGTTCATAAACCACTGTGTTAACAAGCAGCCCATCTGCTTTCCCCCCCATCTCATTGTTTTCTTAAAATTAGGCTAATGGAGAAACAAGGAAGTGGCCCCATTCAGAATGACTGTGAGGCAAAACCCATTTACCTCGTTCTAGCTAATAGACCACATAACCGTGATATCAGCACCACTCTGACATTATTCATTAGCCAGAAGTAAAACAGGTAAATATGAGCTCATCAGCATGTCATTTTGCTTCCTGTACAAAATGTATGAAATGACAATACACTCTTTTAAACGTGCAGCTACGTTTTATATTTAACGCCTTTAAGGATGAAAACGACTGCATTACACTTTGAAAATACATTTAATGATTTATACATGTATTACTCTC
>BRDA01071510.1:5907-16965 GCA_036984385.1 Crenuchus spilurus | reverse complement strand
CCTGTAGTGGTTATTGGTCTTGCCCCTCCTATACAGAGATTTCTCCAGATTCTCTGAATCTTTAATGATATTATGCACTGCAGATGATGAAATCCTCCACTTCTGCTTTTTTACATTAAGAAACATTTTTGAATTATTGCATAATTCTGAAACATCTGAAAGACTTCTTTTACGCAATTATATTACTGACCTGTTGCCAAAGTAGTTTTGTAAGTGCAACTTTACTGGACTTTTGTTGCCCCCATCCACACTTTTTAAAAATGTGCTACCATAAAATGGCGATAGTAAAAAAAAAATAAATAAATAAAAAAAAAAAACCAAAAAAAAAAAAAAAAAAACACACAAATGTTTCAGTTTCATCAACTGATGTGCATCTTTTCTCTATTTTCTATCAAATATAGGGTTTAAGTGTTTAAACATCATTGCATTTTGTTTATATTTACATGTTATGTAAATCGTCTTAGGGAACATGGTACTATTATGGAAGATTTGGAGTTCTCATTTATTACCACTTTTACATTACAATTCCAAGGAGGGGTGTGGAATTTGACAATATCAGATCAAGAAGATATGCTAGCACAGAAAGATTGTTGGATCGTTTTAGAGTGCACATTACATTCGCTTATTTTACAGACATGCCAAGTCTCCCGGTAGTTCCAGGAGTTTCCTGCATATTATATGATATATATAGCAGCTTCCTGACGCAAGCAAATCTCCTGGAATCTAGAACGAGCGGCCAAGAACCACACAAACACGCACGGGTGACACAGACCACATGTGGGACAGAAGGGGAGAGAAAGGCTGGACTTGCTGTATTAGTGATCATGATATATTTTTGCCATTTCGCCCACACCTATTAAAAAACTCATACATTTTACTGCTTTTAATTGCTACCATTTCCTACATACAGCTCTGGAAAAAAAAGAAGAGACCACTGCAAATAAGCAGATTCTTTAGTTTATGTATTAATGAACACTTGCGTTTTATTCTATAAACTACGACATTTCCCCAAAAATCCATGAAAATAATGTCATTTAGAACATTTTTACAGAAAATGAGAACTGCTCAAAATATCAACGGTGCAGTGTTTTCAGACCTCAAAAAAGGTTTTGAAAGAACACTTCAGAAATTCATATTTGGTGGAATAAGCATGATTTGTTCATGCTCTCCACCAGTCATTTACACAGATGTTGGGCCACTTTTTGCTAGACCGAACTGGTTACCGTATTTTCCAGACTATAAGTCGCTCTGTAGTACAAGTCGCACCAGCCATAAAATGCATAATAAAGAAGAAAAAAACATTGCACTGGAGCATAAGTCACATTTTTGGAGGAAATGTATTTCATAAAGTCTAACACCAAGCACAGACATGCCATTTTGAAAAGTAATTTAAAATAAAAATAGAATAGAGGCAACAACAGGCTGAATAATTGAACAGTATGCTTACGTTACTGACACAACTGAGAACGTGCCTGGTATGTTAACATAACATATTAAGATTTATTCAGAAAACCAGAGCATATATAATATGCTAAAAAGTTTACTAAACCATCCGTGTAACTCCAAATAACTCAAATCCAATGAAATCTTCATCCTCGGTGTCACTTTTAAACAACTCCGCTAACTCAGGAGGTAGAAGATGCGGCGCTTCTTCTTCTACGTCGCTTACATCAGACTCATCCTCAGTTGCAACACGGGCCTAGAGCGCCCTCTTGGGGTTTAGTGTGAAAATAACATGTAAAATGATATACCGGTAATAATGTATTATGGTAATAATTTCACACATAAGTCGCTCCAGAGTATAAGTCGCACCCCCGGCCAAACTATGAAAAAAACCGCGACTTATAGTCCGGAAAATACGGTAATTGAAATGGTCTCAATTTTTCCAGAGCTGTAATGCTTCCCTTTTGTTTCCAGGGACATACTGACCAATTCATGTTATTTATCTGTAACTGTCATCAGAAACTTAAAAAAATACATTTAATAATAAAAAATGTAACCAATATCATGCAATTATTATAGTGTCTATACATATTATAATGAACACACCTCCCACATGGGTTTGATTCCTTCCTTAAATAGGTGGAAGTCACTGTGGCCAGTTAGATCACCAGGTCTGATCATGTGACTGTAAAAGCGCCAGAACTGCTCCACCTGTACACATTATTCATACATTAGGTACAGAAAGTGTGTTAAACTCAGGAGTTTAATATTTCAACATGATTAACAACATAAAAACAGGAGCTTTCAGGTGTATAACATGTTAATATTTACAGCTTCAAATAGTTAGCAGGAACCTGCGACACACATAAATCTTTTTTTTAGATTTTTAATTGTTGCCAATTTTACCCCCTTCCCAATGTAGTAGTAGCCAATTAGCCCATTCCATCCGTTAGGACTCTCCCCATCACTTTGCAATGTCCCTGACTCTAGGAGGCTGAAGTCAAGCACAAGCCTCCTCCGTTGCATGTGATGCGGGCACCACCTCTTTTCAATCTACTGCTGATACACAGTCACTGGGGAGCCAATGGCCAGGAAACACACGATACCCAGCTCTGAATGGACCAATCAGTAGACGCCTGAGCCAGCAGACAATGCAATGTGAGAGTGATAGGGAGAGAGAGCATCATCTACCTGCCCAGAGAGAGCACGGCCAATTTTGCTCTCTTGGGCCCCGACTGTTGATGGCAAACAGCATGACCGGGATTCAAACTTGCGATCCTCTGGTCATAGTGTCAGCGTCTTAACCTGCTGCGCCACACAGGGCCCAACAGATAGAAATCTTGGTGTTCAGAATGATGTACAGAATGTGATGATTCTGATGACTTACAAACTCTAAGTAACTGTAAACGTAATGTCCAGAATTCATATTTTAAAAGTGTATCGAATCTCATTGCTCACTTAATTTTGCTTCTTTAGTTTACAACACGAGCTGTGAGACTAATGTTGTTAAACTCTAGAACACAACAGTCACTTAAATAGCCAAGTGATTTCCTCCAACATATGTTACCTAAATGTGTCTACACCTGCTGAAACTGTGCATCTTCCAGTCAATTTCAATGTGAGGCAGACAGAAAAGGCAAAGTCATGTGGTTGGAGATTTAGAAGGTACTAGATTTGAAGAAACTGTCCAGAAAACATGCAATTTGTTTGGTCTCAATTCAAAAACTATACTGCCAGCAGTCAATAACATCAGTGTTTCGTTGAGGAGTCTCATTCTGAGAGTTTAACTTGCAGTTTCCTAATATTTACCTGCATACACACACATTTTCCATTGCTTCATGGGTTCCTGTGTTTGTGTTTTAAACAACAGCCCAGCTTAGGTGTACTGCGGTTGTAGCAGTTGCTCTATGAAAATCTGTGCTAACCAATGGAGTTCTGATATTTCATATGGAAAGCTGATGCATCCCAGAATGTGTGATGAATGTGTAATCACAAGTGTGAATGTGTTTTAATTAGGAGTGTCAGTGAGAGAGACTGACCGATGCGAAACTTCCAATCTGTTTGATGTTCTGTTCGTAGCTCTGTGTGCTGGCTGGTCTCCCGGGAGTCCGTCGAGAGTACCAGAATGTGTAGTTATACTGCAGAGGATGTTCCCCTGCCCCAGGAACCACAGCCTGCACAAACACACACACACACACACAGGAAAGTAAAGGTGTTCTGTGTGTATATGTATTAAATTAATAGTACATTTGTGGTTGTATTAAGGATGTAATATCATAAAATTGTATCAGACAGACCTGAAAGGAAGATCATGTATAACAGCAAACTAAAAAGGTTGGAATAAACAGAATACTGCTACCAGTACCAGTACATAAGGTCCACATGCTGCATTAATAGGGCTAGGCTAATAAGCAACAAAGCATTAAGGTGGGAGGGCTCACCCTCCTAAACTGATCTGGATGCACGACTGGCTGAAAGATGTTAAATCAAACCAAAGTAAATTAAAGTGAAATATATCCAAATTAATAAGCCTGACTGCATGAATTAGCAGGAAAAACAATTAGCTGAACCCAGTACACCTCACAGCTTCTAAGAAAACATACTTAAACAGCATCAAGAACACAAATAAGTCCAGGACAAAGTTCTAATGATGTACCAATCAGGGGTTTTAAGCAGGAGAACCCCTAAACTGTGCAGAACATACAGATTCCTGGAACAAGACTCATCAATAAGTAAATACGATACACTATTCACTAACTACTGTGTAAGTTCTGCAGGTATGCTGACCTTCCTCTTGGTAGTGTTTTGATCCTTCTCCTCATCCTCAGTTTTTTCCTTCTCACTGTCTTTCGGTGAGCCGTTGTCTTGGTCATGATCTCCGCTATCGTCATCTTTCAAACTGCACACAGCAGAACACACATCAAAAAGTAAAAAAAAGCATATATTTTAGCATTTTATATATAATATAAATATAACACAATGTTTCTGCTGACAGTTAGTTTAGCACATATTTTATTGAAAGCATCATTGGATGTAAGAATATCATAGATACACTAGAAGAGATTATTCTATTAATCACTAAAATGGGGTCCCATTTTACCCTTAAACCATAAAAGATACAGCACCATCTGTCTTAGAAAAAAAGAATTTTCTTCTTTAGTAAGTGTGTTGTCATGAAAAATGTTGAATTTAACCTCTGAGCAGTAGTATATATATGAGCTGGTGAAACAAGAAACTGTCAAGTCCCAACATGTGTAGTGGGGAGATGAAAAGCCTCCATTCCTTTGTGGGGGGGAAGTCTACTTTGCACTAAAGAACTTACATGAATATGCAGTCCAAAAATCACTTCATGTGATCACTTCAATGAGTCATCCTGGTTTTCCTGATTTTCCACAGCACAATGTGTAGCAATAAAGTCTTTAAATATGAGAACATAATGAAAGAGAAGCATGTGCAGCATTAGAGATGCACTGAAATGAACATTTTTGGCTGAAACTGAACACAATGAAACATTTGGCAGAACCAAACTCGGATCTTCATTTTTATAAATGGTTATAAAATGTGACCCCGCCAGGGAAAACCAGGTCAAAGTCATTCTTTTTTTTCAAAATTTGTTTTTTTCAAAACAACTTTTTTGTAATTTACGTTTTGTTTTTGATCAAAATATGTACTCCGATAGATATCTGAGACTGTTATCTTTCATTTACAGCAATAATACTGAGTGGCTAAGTTTTGTCGCTAATGTGAGCGACACGATATTGACACAATATCTCAATAAGTTGCCCAGTGACTTTGGCCTGGTTTTCCCTGCCGGGGTCACAAATTAGTAACTAAATTATTTCCCAAAATAAGTCTTGTAGTTAGTCAGGAATGAATGTCTGTATTTTAATAAGTTGGTTTGACATCATTAGATTTAATAACATGAGTTTAATGGATTATTCTTTTATATTTGTGTATAAAACAAAGACAATAATATATGAATATGTATGAAGATGCATGTGTGTTACATTATTACTAATATTTAATTAAACAAAATGATGAAAATGTCTAAAATGAATGATGTAAGTCACATGGATGTTTTGTGTGTTTAATGTGAGTGTCATTGGCCACAGACATTGAAACACTTCACATTTCTTCTGGTAATTGTGAGACGGTCCCCAACACTGCAGCACAAACACAAAGCTAAGCGGCTGTATTCTGGCTTCATCATAAGTGCAGTTTAGTAAAGGTTGTGCTTGAAGTTTGATGTCTTCTTCTATTTCACCACCAAATTGTAACTGTACTGCTGAATTTGAATTTTGTTAAAAGGTGAGGAAAAGCACAGTTCTGAATGTTAAACCAATGTCCAATTTTAAACTAACTTTACGAGCAAAGTTACACTATGATTCCTATCTACAGCTGGGAACTAGCAAAAAGTAAGTGTCATTTAAAACATTCAGTGTAAATTATTCAGTCTTTTCACTTATTTTGTTTGTTGGCAATTCAGTACATCCCTAATTTGCATCTGATCATGTAAAATGTCCACATATTCCTTGGCCACATGCCATCCACACAGCAATTGCATTGAGATGGTGGCGGCCCATACTAAGCCTGCATGAATTATTGTTTTAAGCAGATGCGCTTTAAAACCACGTTTAAACTTTCTCCAAATATAAACATGCCTTGAATATGAAATATGATACATGAGGACATAATGCTTTTCTCAGTTGCTCACAGGCCAGATTTTGCGCTCCTCACACCAGATTATATGTTTTGCTTGCTGAAATTGGTTACACATGGTTTCTGAGTGGCAGCCCTGCCAACAAACTACTGTCCAGACTGTACAGTTTTGACTGGGATATGGAAAGCATTCAATTCTGTAGAAAACATCTGCTCAACATTGTGGAAAGGGCAGAAAAAAGATGCAACAGAATATGGATATTTAATAAGGAATTGTAGTTAGATAGCTGAATGGTGGAACTTCTCATGCTGTATTGCATAAACATATGTACGTTTTATAAAATATTTACTGTAACATTTTAGTTTCCTTCAGGATCAATACAGATCACCTGATCAAGCTATCAAACTATCTGTCTAAGAGTCTGTCCACTGTGATACTTTTCTTGTGTTTTTATTAAAATGTCCACATGCACATATGATATAGACTGGAAACAAACAGCTGGAGCATGCAGACTTTCTGATTCAGCTGTTAATTTAGGCTCATCTCTGTGATCCTGAAAACTAGATGATTAGTTCACATGGAGGAGATGTTCTAAACACAGGTGGCAGCAGTCTCAAACCATTAACGTGCACCACATTAACTCTGACATCCTGTAGGGGACAATAAGTAAATGTTTTCATGCCATCATGTTATCATTTATCACATTTCAGTCTGTTTTAGCAATTTTGATTTTAAAAAAAGTTGCTGTTCAGACATTTATTTTGAAAAGATTTTGTATATTTTAATACAAACACTGAATAAATATGCATGGCATGTTAAAAACTAATGAGTTTGTATTCTCCTCTTTTGTATATTTGCATTCATCATTGAATAAAACAAATATTTATGATTAACCTTTTTTTATATAGCTTAAGGCAACATATCCTGGGAGATACAAATTACACAACTTATATAAAACTGTTCATTGGATATGTGCATTAGTTAAGTTCATTTTGAGTTCAAATGTAACAATAAATTATTTTTTGCTTTCTGTTTTCCTCTCCTGCCTGTTTAACCAGCGTTGTGACCAGATGGTAGCCCTGAACTGACAGTACATTACTGAAGTACCCTTGAGCAAGGCACTTAACCTCAAACTGTTACCCAGACACCGTGGTTCCCTACCCCCTAGTTTACGTATGTGGTCAAATTCCTCTGTGTGGGACTCCTGTAATAATAATAATAATAATAATAATAATAATAATAATAATAATAAACATTAGGCTGTAACAGATTAGGTTATTCTACAAGTGTTACAGACTATATTAGTATTGGAATGCAAAATTATTAGCTTATTATATGTGGCACTACTTAGACATTATTAATATAGTTTCTTAAAGTATTCATAGATATTTTGTAATGTTCCCAAACTACAGAAACACATGTACACACGAGAAATACGAGAAGTCGTCCTGAGTCCGGCTGAAGTGTGTAAAGCTAAGAGCGGCGCGGAGAGCTAGTTGACACCGCGTAGTGAAGCACCTGTCCCCGCTGTGCACGTACTCAGAACTCGGGGATTAGACTCCGGCCTACGGGGCCAAAAGGGTAATACATTTCTACAGGCTGTAAAACACTGTTCAAACATAAATAAGCACCGTGCGTGTGTTCAGAGTGGTCTTAACACTCATTTACGTCAGCTGAAAATATAATATGAACATGACTTTGTTGTGAGCTGAAGTTAGCTTCTGATCAATATATCTTACTGGAATGCCCAGTTCCACCTTAAATGCTGCAGCAGCGTGTCAATGGAACCGCGGCAAATTTAAGGTGGAAAGCGGCATTTGAATAAAACGCTCGTAAATGAGAAACTTCAGATACGGACACGGCTCTCAGCACACGCGTGTGCGTGCGTGCGTGTGGTCAGACACACCTCTTCTGACCAGCAGGCACAGAGGCGAGGCGCACACAGCGGCTTTTACTCCGATAACGCAAAGACAGCTCGTTTGCTACCCGCTGGAAGTGTTCTGGGCGCTTTGTGAGTACTCACGCGTCAAATTTGTTGTTCATTATCCTTTGGGCTGGACTCTCTCTCCACTCGGTGCAGTCGAATCCGCAGGAAGAGCGGCGCGCACGCGCGACCTCGCGGCGAGCACGAGCATCACATCCCGCTGGCGCGCGCGCGCAACTGCGTTTACTGTGGGAATTGATCACATTTACAACAAACCACACACACACAGCTAATATGACCATGCAAACATATACAAAGTACGTGCTGTAATGTGTTTTTAAAAAGTTATCTATCCATCCTGTGTATTTGTCTGTCTGTCTATTTGTCTGCCTATCTGTCGGTTTGTATCTATGTTTGTCTATCTGTGTATGTATCTATTTGTCTGTTTACCTGATTGTTTATATATGAATCTGTCTGTATCTGTCCATTTCTTTTGTCTACTTTCATTTGTTAGTACCTCCATCTTTAAGAAGTCATTTGTTCATGATGTAAATGAGTCCACTTCTCAGATACATTATTTTAGTCTAAGTTGTTCATAGGGTGTGGAATCTGTGATTGAAATGATATAAAGACAGTGGGGGTGCAGATGAACTTATATGAAGATTCCCATCAGCTAATCTCATGACATGTTTCAAATAATTAAGACACAAAAAAAGTTATTTTACATATTTTAAATGTTTCCTGAATGGCGAACAGAACATTCTGAAGGGCTGAAAAAGTTGTACAGACTACAGAATTTATGTTTCAAATGTGAAATTGAAATTTTATGCCTGCAACACATTATAAAAAGTTGTAATGGTAAAGCATTTACCCTTTTGTAATGTCATTCTTTTCCACAACACTTAAATTTTTTTGCACTGAGGATAGCAAGTGATGAGGTGTTTCAGGTGTTATTTTGACCCATTTCTCCTGTAAACACGTCTTAAAAGTGTGCAAAAGTATGGGGTTTTCGCATTTTTGTGTCAAAATTATTCGACATTCTCTGCTGGTGACAAATCAGGACTGCAGTCAGGCCAGTCCAGTACTCTCTTCTTCAGCAGCCATGCCTTTGTAATGTATGCAGCATGTGCTTTTGCACTGTCTTGTTGATCAAGTGCTTCTGGACATGGTGAACATAAGGCTTTTTTTTTGCACAGTAAAGTTTTAAGTGCCATTTGTAAATGTTACTCCATGTAGTAGTGCTTGACAAAGGTTTGCCAAAGAAACCCATTGTATATACATATAATTAACCACAGCAGCTAATAAGCAATTATGAGTTAAATGTGAGCCAATTATATTGTTGTATTTGAGGGTATAGAATTGATTGAATCTTCAAAACAGAACTGTAACATGTCTTCGTTAGTATCACAACCAGGCTCAGTTCAGACTGTAGCAGAAGAGCACACATAGTGAAGCTACTGACACCTGCTTGTTTCCAGTGAAGGTTGAAGGCAAATGACACTCAAGTCCACACAATGTTTGGAATCCTCTGATTTATTCAGTTGATACATTAAACTGAATGCACACAAACTCACATGCATGTAGTCTTTTTGATGTACTTCCCCTGATTTGCTAAATGCTGTTGTGCCTGCACCCAACCCTGTATTTAGACCAGCCAAATGTCCCATCATCAAAAATATAATTTGGTCCCCAAAAAGTGCTAAATACTTGTTCACAGACACATAGAGCAAAGGGAAGGTCACAACAGCAACTACTTTGCTCTGACAAAGTCTCTTTGTGCCTCGGCAGTGCGCCGGTTTCGTCACTAGCTCAGCACTAAAGGCTGCTCGAGCCACGGACTAGAGCACGCGCTCCAACGAGCCGACCAGCAGCTACTCAGAGCCGAGCCAAAACACAGCCACCATCGGTCACTTCAGAGAGAACTGAGCACTTCTGTTCAGCCGCCATGGAACAGGACCCCACCCCCTACTCTCTCACTCTTTAATTCTCTCTATGAAAGTTGGCTTAGCTGTTCCTCGGCTTGGCTGGCACACCGGGTCCGTACGGGTCGACCGCAAGGCCGGCCTCTCTCTCTCTCTCTCTCTCTGAGTGAAGCCTTTGTTCGCTCTGGTGGGACAGGCCATGGCCAGGGCGGCAGCTTCAATAGCTCCCGTTAGGCAGTGGGGCCGGGTGCCGTCGGCTTCCATTAGAGTCAGGCCACTGGACGAGACTGTGATGTGCTAAAGGCTACGCTAATGCGCTAGCCAAGCCCTCCATCCCTCCAGCTTTTGGAGGAGTGTGGGTCGCTTTCATCTCCAGCCAGGACCACAAACCCACGTCAGCCTTGGGTGGAGAGAGACCCCCTCACATTACAGCCGCATCACAGAGACGTGGGAGATCTGGGGAGGGAGGGAGAGACAGAGGATATTAGTTCACATTTATGAATTAATCTGATATATACATTTGAGAAGCACTGTACCCTGTACCCCGTTCACACTTACAAGTATGATCAAATCTCCCAGGACACATGTTAATGCCAGGTGTGAACAGGGCCTAATTTTATTTATTTTTTGGCTGATACTGTCAATTTGTGTAGTGCAAATCCCATTGATGTGGCAGCAGAATTTGACATTATATTTTCAGATATAAAAGCTTTCTGGATTAAATGGTGCTATTTAATAAAATTATCATGCTTATATGTTAATATAATTGGAATATCTCATGCTATTCAGTTGAATACTATTTATTAAAATATAATAGTCACAATGGTTAAAATGTCACTGCAATTCAAAGTTCTTTTTCACCCCCCCCCCCCCCAAACATGCACCTCTAATTTGGCTGACAGGTCTTTTAGGTGCAGGTGTTTCTCCGTGTTTACATTACATTACACTACATTACATTTAGCGGATGCTTTTATCCAAAGCGACTTACAATAGTGGGAAAGTACAGATGTGAAAAAATAATACTAGAGTTGTACTAGTATTTACTAGTAGCGAAACCTATTTTCGTAGGCGATTTACATTACATCACATTACATTACATTTGTGCCTCT
>BRDA01071506.1:0-15044 GCA_036984385.1 Crenuchus spilurus | reverse complement strand
TAGTTACATGAAAATAGTTTAAATGATTGGCATGATACTCGTATCAACCACCATCATTTATTATCAGACGTTGCATTGAATCCAACAATTCCATATCCGTGCAACTTTGTCACTACCCTGAACCCATAACATAACTTCATTGAAAATTTCTCATGTCCTTGTTTTCATTACATATTTATGTATTTTGATAATAACTGATGTCCTGAGTGAAGACGAGTGGAGGCAGCGGTGTGATCCAAGCAAACAGTCTTAATTGATGCAAAAACAAACCCAAAACTATGATGAGGACAGATACCACAGACAGGGGATACATTCATATTCACATTATGATCCAGAAAGACGGACAACAGCGACACACAGAGGAGACTTTATAGGGGCCATGATTGGAAACAAACTAGGGAGCAGACCTGAACAATGATGTGACATCACAAGGGGGTGGAGACATGATGCAGGATGGACACATGAATGACATGTGGTGGAATACTTATTGCCTTTAAAAAGTGCTGTGGTAATATGACAGCACATGACGGAATGGCTAAACAAATTACTGATTCAAAAGTCACTGAATGTGAATATCCATCTGTTACCTCTAAATACAGCATGAGATTTTAAAATTCACAGCACAGCCACTGTTTTAAGTCTCAGTTTAGTAACAATACATATTCTGCTGCTATCTGACTGTTAAGCTCTTTGTGTTATTGAGTTTAATCATGTCTGATAGTGTTTGAATATCTTATGTTTTCATTGAGTAAATATTATGTGGATCTAAAAGCTTAAGAACGTGCAGAGTTGATGAGGATTCCACTGCAATCTCTGCAGAACAAATCAGTACTTTCCCCAACTCTGATTCTCAATGCAAACAAACTGCTTTGTTCTGACCAAAGTCCTGCGACACTGAAATCAGGCTACAAGCACTAAACAGAGAAGGACCCTCTGATGAAAATGACCAATGTGGCTGTTGCTCTGCTGTTGGTCTTGTGTGTCTTACAAGACAGAATCGAGGAGTGTCAGACGCAGGAAACTGAAAGTTTGTCCAGCTCATTTATCCAAAAGGACATCACTGCTGAACTGAAATGTCTGAAAGACCTGCTTAATCAGCAAGGAACCACATTAGTGGAGCTGAGGGCAGAGCTGATGAAGATGCAGACAGAGAATACAGGTGTGCCAAACCTTTGTAAAGTTCATCTACAAGACTTTAAATTATTTTTTTAATGTTTTGTTCTGATAACATGTAAAGCATCTGGAGTTAGATTCCTGTCTGTACATTTAGTTCAGTTCATTTTAATTAGTTGAATACTAATGCAATTTGTATGCATCCATGACTTCCTTTTACAGGCAATGTAGCATTTTATTTGTAAATCACCAGCCTTCTGATTTCAACGCACTTGGAATGATATAAAATAAAATCTGTATATTGTAGAACATACAGCCTAATATATATATGCACACTTCAGATGTCCTAAAATTATGGGATGTCAGCAGTAATCTCACTAGAACATTCAAATTTTGCACCACAGTAATTAAGTTGTCTATGTAGAGATAATGTAGCTGTGATGTAGGTAAAAGCCAAACAATATTGATGTAGTAATCAGCAGTAGTCATCCAGACTTCGGAAAAATGCACAAGCAACTTTAGATAAGTGCATTTCCTAACAGAAATACACAGACAATGTGCAGCGTAAACAGACACCGACAATTCATTTCAGAAGAAATGGTTTCAGTGGATCAAAAAGCAGCATACAAGCACATCATTCCCAATCAAACTGAACATCCGACTTGTGAAAAACGTATGAAATCATGCCCCAAGTTTGCCAGAGCACAGGACTGACTCATGTCATACTAGATTTATCATCTGTAAGGTGAAGCATGGTGGTGGCAGGCAGTGGTAAAGCTTTAGATCCATAAAGAAGACACACCTTATTAAAACTGAAGGGTGGCAAAGAGGAGAAGCTGCTAAAACTAAAGCTTTTTAACAGGACTATGAGTCCAACAACACTGAAGTGGCTGGAAAACATAAAGGTTAATAATCTACAGTAGCCCATACAATGTCCTGAGCTCCAAACACATCACCTGCTGCCAACCTACACTCTCAAAAAATGGCCCTCAAACATTAAGCAAACATTTCCCATTAAACTTATGTACCACATATAAAAAAAAATAATACTTTAATTATTTAAATTCATTAGAAGCAATGGACAAAAATGTCAAAACTTTATGGATTTATGTTTTTAAACTGAATGGAAAATGTTAATGTAATTGTAAAACAAGTTGTGGGTTCAGGAATTTTGAGTATAACAAAATGTATATCTTACATTTTTATTATCTTATATTTTCCCAGCACAAGCAAGTGAGCTGTCGGCACTGAAGAGTGAGCTGGAAAATCTGACAAAAACTGCAGGTCAGTACAAATTCACACTAACACAGCAAATATGAGTCAAATCACTCAATCTATTTAAACTATTATCTGTTAAAGAATCATGAAAGTTAATGTAATTCATTATAATACAACACGGTCATTCATGGACATTTGAACAAGCAAAAAAGTTAAAGAACACAAATCTGGAATATGCTGCTTATATGACCACAATCAGATAACGACAAAAATCCCATTATGACTAGATTATGACGTGAACGTAAACACTAATTTGTCGTAATAAACAGTCAGTCATATCAGGATAGAATGACTACCAACCTAATAGTGGGAATAAGCACCTTTGGCCTTGATAACACAGGTGAGACGTCATGGTTTGAACTATATTATGTGTATAACTGGTCCAACTGTGGAGGCAAAATGTTACCCTCTACAGAATTGTTTGCCTTTGATGACTATTTATATTGTAATGAACCCCACTTTTTTTATACCTAGAGTTTGTTCAAGATGAAATACATGTAATCTCTTCAACTACCCATAGGGGGCTACTAGCCACTGGATCAATATGCTGCCACCACCTTTAATTCCCGGTTTTGGTCCGGTTGAGCCTGATTCCCACACCAGCATACACAGTGATCACTACTTAATCATTCAATCATCTTTATTAACAATAATTCATTAAAAGCAGCAAAAGGGGCCAACATAAGTCACTCTTTGTAAAAGCTCAGGACTTAATCTTATTACAACACGTGCAGTTGTTTACACCACAATCACTTCATTAACCTCACACTTTATCACTGCACGCAGCACACGTGCCCACACACACACACAGTGTTTATCACTTCAAACCGTCCTGAGCGCTAAAACACAAAGCTTAATATCTCACTCTGATTCAAATATCTTCCCCTTTTACAGTCCAAATATCTACACACACGCACACAGAGATAAAATATTAAAATGTCCAGACTTCCCTCGCCGGGTGGCCGTCCAGCTCCAATCTCAGCTCTCCTCTCTGTCACACGCGCCCTCTTTTCAAACCACCATTCTCCTCTCTCCCACACAATCACAGCTGATCCTCATTAGAGCATTACGTCACATCACAGCCCCTCCTTCTGTGTCCATCACAATATTCAGCTACAACTGACTGGAGGGCAACCTGGGCTGAGTTTATTCCAAAGCAGGGCTGGTCAGAATATTCTGATATGACTGTAAATACAATGTTCACATACGTTTAGTCTGTAATTTATTAAGATGTATTCCAGCTTCATTTCCTGTATTACAGAGACACCTAAGGTGGCTTTCACTGCTGGCTTAGGCTCTCCTGGAAAAGTGAGGGGTCCATACAACGTTGAGACTATTCTGGTGTACAAACAAGTTCTTACCAACATTGGAGGGGCCTACAGCCCTCACACAGGTAATACTAATAATGTAAAAGGGCAATTAAGGTCAAACATGATCCAAGGTCCAATAGTGTATCTTAGGGTGTGTTCTCACTTGTCAGCTTTGGTTCCTCGTAGTTCCTGTTCCATGACTTTTGGGTCTTCAGTTTATTTTTGTTGTGGTTCTGTCATTTCACCATTTCATTTTTTCAAATGCCTGACACAAAGACTCATTATCACACAGTGATTTCAACCAGAAATGTTAGATCAGGGATGTGGTGTGGGTTCTTGCAGGTTTAACATTGAATTTTTTGTGTATTTCTTACTGCAGGCATCTTCAGAGCTCCAGTTAGAGGGATCTACTATATTCGGTTCACAGCTTCCGTGTATGACAATGAAAGCAACAACATAGGACTAAATCTGTACAAAAATGGCCAGTATCTGATGCATTTGGGTGAAAACAAAAGTGACGGCAGAGCCAAGCATCTTACGAGCGGAGTAACTATGGAGCTGAATGAGGGAGATGAGGTGTACACCCACCTCCCAGCACACTACGTTGTCTGGGGTGGCAACGACCTCAGAACAACTTTTAGTGGCTTCCTCATCTCCACCATGTGAAAGAAACAAAGTCCTAATGACATCTTACAGAGAGGGTTGTTCTTGCTTGCAAAGAATGTCGGCTCCTGTGAGCAGGGGTGGATTTAACCAACACACAAACCACGCAATTGCTTGGGGCCCCAGAGATCAGGGGGCCCCCTGCTGGCCAAAAGAAGTTGGCAAAAAAAGATTGTTTTGGTTCTCTGCTGATTTTCAAACCATCCATCCATCCATTATCACAACTGCTTAATCCTTATCAGGGTCGCGGTCTTGATTTGGCCTTAGTCAATGATTAGTCCGTGTTCACCTGCTTCTTTCTCTCTCTCTCTCTCTGCGTGCGTGTATGCATGCGTGTGTGTGCGCGCGCGTCTACCAGTCTGTACCATGCCTCTAAGTGTAACTATTATCAATATAATTTAATTTCTGCTTATTTTTACTCAAAAATGAGGTATAATTATGTGTAAATGAGGTCTATTGACCATACAGTCCAAACATAAGTGTAACATTGGTGTTAATGAATTGGAGCGAAGTTGATTATCAAGGTGTAACAAAGAATTGGGTGATAATTTTATATTACATGATTTTAACAGTTTATTAATATTTAATAATAAATATTTAATTAATGATTAATATTATTTTATTTTAATAATAAATAAAATAATAATAATAATAATAATAATATTTTTATAGTTATTATTAGTATATTATTAATATTAACTAGTAATTCCTAATAAAATATGAATAATAATGTTTAAGTAATGTTTAAAATGTATGTATAATAATTAATATTTATTAATAATCAATAATAATAATTTAATTTATGTTTAAGCACCATAACCATAAAAAGAATCTCTTTGATCAGGGCCCCCAGACATGACATTGCTTGGGGCCCCAGAACTTCTAAATCCACCCCTGCCTGTGAGTAACTGTTTTGGTAAAAAAACTGACCTTTGGCCCAAGTGAGCTAATGTACTAAATCAGCAGTAAAAGACATCACCAAATCTGCCCTGTGCTTTAAACAGATCTGAGAGTGAAAGTGACTCATTGACCAATGTGCTTGCAAACAGAGGGGTCTGACCTCTGCAATTACAACATCAGTGCAGTGAAACACACACACACACACACACACACACACACACGCACACACACACACACACACACACACTAGAGGGGCAGTTAGCACACTTGCGTGGAATGCTGTGTAGTAGCGGTCAGCTACCAAGTAAATATAGGGCCAGTATCACCGATACTGAATCTTATTTATAATTAAGGTGGATGCATGATCAAATTGCTAAATCTGAATGAATTTTCATGACCTTTAAGTGTTTTTGTGAAATTTTCTTCATAATTTTTTTGTGAAATTTTTTTCAATCATAAAAAAGATAAAATTTCAGAAACAATAGAAGAGTAACAAAACATTTTTTCACCATACATTATCATGGATGTTTTTCTTAAATAAACAAAGTCCACAAAATTATCACTTGAGAACAAATTAAAACAAACTGTTTTTCAGGTAGTGTGTTCAGAAACTACAACACAAATTACAGAATAAATAAAGTCTGAATTATTAAACAACTGCCAAAGCCTTGAGTTAATGCAGTCTGTAAAGCATCTACTTGTAGTTTAATTATAGTAATTATACAGTATTCCTTTCATAGTTAACACAAAAAGGGTAATTGTGTTCAATCCAAAAAGACCATTTTAAGACCATTCTCAGTGAAATATTTAAGACCAACATCACAAATTGGCAGAAACATTCTAATGATCCCAAATATTCTCAAAACATTTTATTTTTATTAATTCAGTTATAGAAAATGATGAATTTAATTCGATATTAGAACAGATAATCAAAATAGTTATATTCTCAACACAAGTAACCTTATCAACACAACACTAGCATATCTAAATATAACCTCACCCTACATATGTCCGAGTTCTTCTTTTTTTATCACCTATCTCAGTCAAGGGTTTTGAGTTGCACAACCTTGTCTTTGTCCTTCTCAGGGCATTTGAATTCCTTCATTATGTCATTCTCAATTAAACAGATAAAAGGCCTGGAGCTGATTTGAGGTGTGGTGTGTGCATTTGGAAGATTTTGCTGTGAAGAAAACATGTGACCAAAGGAGCTCAGCATGCATAAAAAACCCATTTGAGAAACTGCTACAATATTAGGAGTGGAAAAATCTATAGTTTGGTACATTCTCAGAAAGAAAGAAAGCACTCATGAACACGCCCAAGGAAGACAACAGTGATGGATGACTGGAGAAAAATTTCCATGGTGAAAAGAAACCCGTTCACAACAACCAACCAAGTGAATAACACTCTGTAGGAGGCAGGCATATCAATATCCAAATCTACCATAAACAGAAGACTGCATAAAAGTAAATTCACTGCACAGTGCAAGCCACTCATAAGCCTCAAGAATAAAACGGACTTTGCTATAAACAACAACAACAAAAAATCTTAAAAAGCCAGCACAGATCTGGAAGAACATTCTTTGGATGGATAAAACCAAGATTAACTTCTATCAGAATGATGTAAAGAAAAAAGTATGGGGAAGGCGTGGTACAGCTCATGATCCAATGCATACCACATCACCTGTAAAACACAGCAGAGGCAATGTGATGGCTTGGGCATGCATGCCTGTCAGTGGCACTGGGTCACTGGTGTTTATTGATGATGTGACACAGGACAGAAGCAGCCGGATGAATTCAGAGGTATTCAGAGACACACTGTGTGCTCATATCCAGCCAAATGCAACCAAACTGATTGGTCAGCCTTTCAAAATACAGATGGACAATGACCCACAATATAAAGCCAAAGCAACCCAGGAGTTTACTAATGCAAAAAGTTAAATATTCTTGAATGGCCAAGTCAGTCACCTGATCTCACTTCACTTACATTTCACTTGTTGCAGACTAAACTTCAGACAGAAAGGCTCACAAACAAACAGCTTGACTTCAGGCAGTCATTGCCAACAAGGGTTTTCATCCAAGTATTAGAAATGAACATTTTATTTAAAATTATTTAATTTGTCCAACTGGGTTTGAACCCCTGAAATGAAGGGATTGTGTTTAAAAATGCTTTAGTTCATCACATTTTTATACAATCATTTTGTTCAACCCACTGAATTAAAGCTGAGAGTCTGAACACCTAGTGAAGCTGTAACAAGCTCACATATTGTCCTCCCATATTTTAAACTGCACCACAAAGTTTCCAAAGTTGCTCAGTTTAGAGAGCTAGATAGCAAGGTACTTAACTGTTTATTTTGCATGTTGCTTTTCCAGTGGAGGGCTTGTTGTCCTGTTTGCCTTTATTGTAGCAGACTCACAGAACCAGTCATATCAAGTAAATAAAACTCATACAACCGCAGCAGAGAGGTTGCACAAGGCTAATGTGATGCTAATCGCCAGATTTCAGATGGGACAGAAGCTCATGGAGCGCTCGCTGGGGAATGTAACTACAGAACGATGGGAGCGGAGTCTTCAAAAGTTGCTAGATTTGTCGCTAGATGCTTTTTTGGAAAAGAAAAGTCGCTAGAGGGGTCTGAAAACTTGCTAAATATAGCAATGAAATCGCTAAGCAATAGTGTATTCACAGGCGTGCAAGTTATCATGAGAATTGTAGTTCCCCCCCGAAACACAGAGAATACAGAACTACATTTACATTGAGGCATTTAGTAGACGTTAGCAGAAGTTAGCTAATCTAAAGTAGTCCGGTTAGACTACGCTTCTCTGGAATTAAAAGTAAAAATGTAAGACTTCAATGAATTTAATTTAAGACCTTGGATGGATAGCTGGCCGTTTTTAAGACTTTTTAAGGCCTTAAATTTTTTAAGACCCCGTGGGAACCCTGGATATGTTTACTTTTGGTACTACAATACTGCAGGAACAATCATCACAAACATAATTACAAAATGCTCCACTTACTTACATGTAATCAACCAGTGAAGTCTTTAAAATTGGACCTACAAGGCTAACTTTACTATCAAACACTAGAAGTCAAAAGTCACCTACAATAATCCAGATGTTTCTGTCAAAACGCATCAATAAAACTGATCTGAACCCACTCAAGGCTTATGTTAGTGAAGCTGTCACAGACTAGTGGACCACCACAGGACAGCTATTATTTGGGTAGTGGATCATTCTCAGCACTGCGGTGATACTGATGCAGTGGTGGTATGTTAGTGTGTGTTGTGCTGGTGTACCTAACCACTGAAGAAGAGGGTGAAAAAGGGCTAACAAAGTATACGGAGAAAAAAAATTAATACAATCTGGAATTGTAGAACTACAAAGTGCAATTATATACTCAATGAAGCTGATAAAATGGACAATGACTGTAGATATGTGTACCTAATGAACTGACCAGTGAGTATATATTCTACCTTTTCAATGTTTAAATGTTATATTTGTCCATGTTTCTGTTATCAATAAAACCCAAATAAAAATCAATAAAAACTAAAAGAACTGACCAAAGTCCCTGTTGTTGAACTTTGGTGCAAGTCTGTAGTAAAAACACTGCACAGTGAGAGACACACTGTCTGAAAGAGCATTCGGTGAACATGAAGAGAGCTGCTGTTTTTACTCTGCTCTGTTGTTTTTTACTAGATGGAATCATGGAGGCTCAGCCACAGGACAGCGAAAGCCTGTCCAGCATGTTTATTAATCGGGACATCACTGCAGAACTGAAAAGTTTAAATGACCTGGTTAAGCAGCAAGGAACCACACTACTGGAGCTGAAGACAGAGCTGATGAAAATACATTCAGAAAATGCAGGTGTGTGGAGGCTCCAGGTACATTTAGTTGAGATTTTCTTTAGTTTAATTCCATGTGTTGCACTTGATATATAATATTACGTAAAAGTTAATGCGTCCATGGACAAAATTAACATTTAGTGAAATGTGTAAGTAACAATAAGTAAGATGAAAGTTCATTTCCACAGGAAATCTTCTATTAAATGCAGTTTCTATTATAAGTTTAATAAATAAAACAATAGAAAATAAAACATACAATATTGAAGGTGCCATAACTTTTGAACAGTTTGAATCACATTCTATCAAAAATATTAAATGTCAGTAAGAAGAGAGTAAGTGCCTATTAAAATGTGCAGAAGTTTGTTCTCTGTAGAAGATACATACAGTAAAAAGTAACATTTCCACATTTTTTGCATAATTTAATGAAAAAAGCTGAACTGACAATCACATAATATGACATATTTCAAACTTTTGATGTTTAATTGTTCGGTTACAGCTCATGCTATTTAAACAGTATCAACATTAGAACATTATGTAATAATGTCAGGACACGTCTTCTAATCCATCCACTAATCTGTGAGACCTTCATTAAGACCTGGATGAGGTTTGAGAAGTCTTGGTCATGTATTTTTACAAAAATGACTGGGCTGTTTAGGTGACTACTAAGCTGTAGTGTTAGCTTTTGCAGCTCTATTCCTAAAGAAGCTAAATTTGGACTCCAGATGTGTCTTGGCTGATGGACGATATCTGGGAAAACTGTTAAATTGTTTATAAAGTCTAATAAATGCCCTGTTATTACAACACATTTTATTTATCATTTTTGCCAACAAAAAAGCACTGAAGATCAGAATAAATGCTAGCGAGAACGACTTGCAAAATCTCAAGAGAGAGTATGCAGGTAAGATGGGTTTTATACCACAGATACAGTTCTATATTTTTATGATATTTTAATGATCTATTGACCTTCTATTGCTGGACAATTATAATTAACTTTGGTTCTAGGGAGGCCAAAAGTGGCATTTTCAGCTGCTTTGACTAATTCTGGTACTGTGGGACCCTTCAAAGCTCAGACAAAACTGGTCTTCACCAAAGTCTTCACAAATGTTGGTGATGCTTACAACTCAGTCACAGGTACATTTAGAGCATCACAATTCATTAATGTAACCTGTATAATATTTACAAACTAGCCACACTCATTTATAATCATAATAAATCTGATTATTTTTCTTGTTGCAGGAGATTTCACAGCTCCAGTGAAGGGCATCTATTACTTTAGATTCACAGCTCTTGGATATCTGAGCTCCAATGCAATGGCAGTAAATTTACATAAGAACCACCAAACACTAATGCATATTGGTGCATATAACACCCATGGGTACCATGAGTTTATAAACAACGGTATCGCTCTGGAGCTGGAGGTGGGAGATATAGTTTACACCACCCTCTCAGCAACCTACAAGCTTTTTGATAATTCAAATAACTCGACCACTTTTACTGGCTTTCTTCTTTATACTGCATAGCAGTCTAGGTGATATGTTCAGCTTATTCATAAAAAACATGAAACATGGTGCACTTGTAGAGTTCTGGCATCCTGACCAGTTTCAAAAATTGAGCCATGACAGAAACACCTGCGATACGTGACAGCAGTTATGGCGGTGGTTTAACATCTACCATACATGAATCATATATTGCATCTTAACTCCTGAACCAAACACAGAATCAATTACAATAACACCATATACACCATTATAAACTATTATATATACACTATATTGACAAAAGTATTGGGAAATCTGCTCATTCCTTGTTTCTTCTGAAATCATTATTAAAAAGAGTTTATCCTGCTTTTGTTGGAGTAACTGTCTCTACTGTCCACAGAAAGACTTTCTACTAGATTTTGGAGCCTCGCTGTGAGAATCTGATTTCATTCAGCAAGGTTGATCATCATCGCCTCCCTTCCTTCACCAACTCCTCAAACTCATCCCAAAGTACTGAATGGAGCAGAGAACACAATTCTACTGCTCCAAAGTTCAGTGCCGGATGAGCTCTATCTCACACACCTGGCATTAGACAGGGTGTCAGTAGTTTCATGAACATAACTGACCTGGCAATAGTACAGTCAGCCACACAGCCAACTGCTGGATTAGCAAAAGAGTTAAACTAACATTAATGCAAGTCTGAGTGAAATGATTCTCTCGCATTGTTCGAGTTTTACTCATCATGTATAAACGCTGAAAAACAAGGTCTTTCAAAAGGAAAGTTCCAGAAGCTGTACCATCTTCAAATGACGTGATCACTTTATCTCTGACAGAGAAACAACAAAAAAAAAAACAAGTCACAACCTAGCACTCAGCTTCACAAGTGCCGAAACAGAAATCAGGCAACTGGGGCTGTACTCATAGGTCTTGTGAAATAAAACTCTGAAGCAGAATGAAATGGAACTCTGGATCCGGTTGATTACATTTGGTTGTGGGTTGCAGAACAATTTTGGTGGGTTAAATTGTATATGAGCTGCAAAATGGAAGATCGTGATCTAGAGCTACTTCACAATTAACTCACAGATCACCATTTTACCACTTACTGGTAGCTGTGGTTGCCAGAATTTCACTGTAAAATACATGGTTGCAATGTATAAGACATTACAGTATGCTTCTTATGGCAACTGTAAATGTGATATTCAACAACTTTTTACATTACATTTATAAAAATGTACTGTAAAAATAACAAAGAATTTATAGTAGTTTGGTACCATACTTTCCTGTATACATTTAATTTAATGCATGTATTCCTAATATGGAGGACCAAACATGACAAAAGTATAAATAAATAAATAAATGGAGGACCAAACATGACAAAAGTATAAATAAATAGATATACATTTTTTCATGAAATAGTGTGCATACTAATAATAAATGTTTTTACTTTATGTATTTCCACATGTCTACATTTACTTTTCTTCAAACCGTATGCTAATTGAGTTGGCGGTCCTAACCTCAAAGAAATGGAGACATGTGGAAATACATAAATAAAGTAAAAACAATTATTATTAGTATACATGCTTTTTCATGAAAAAAATGTATATTTATTTATTTATTTATTTATTTATACTTTTGTCATTTTGGTCCTCCATATTCCTACACTATAAGCAAAAAAAAAAGCATTACACAGAGTCTGAAAAGTGTGTGAATATATTGATAATCTACATGAATGTGTGTATTGAGGCACCAACAAAGTCTCATAGAGGCTTATTTTATTTGTTCAAACTGGTCCACCACCAGATATTATTCTCATGAAGCAGACTGAGGTCCACTGCTGTTTACTAGAAGCACTGACCAGAACTGACCATCCAGAGTATACATCAGAGGTGTTAAAGCCTGTGGTAGCTTCATCTACCCTCCCTGCCATATTTCAACAGGACAATGTACAAACAAGTGCAAAATGTTCTTTTTGATCAAATTAATTTAAAATGTACACCTCTCTCCTCCAGAGGGCAGTGTTGTATTGGACATAATCAGTTGTACTGTATTTACAGTATACTGTATGTTTTGTCTAATTCTAAACCATTATCACTGATTCCCATTCCCTGTCCACGTTTGACTAACTGCTACAGGACCTTTGACCTGAAGCCCTCTCAGGCTTTCAGTTCATGATAGTAATGTGAAATCTTGTAAACAGCAGTGGACGACTTCCTGTTTTTGACTTTTGCCCCAACAAACTCAACATGTGATATTATCTCACTGGCTGGCTTCTGTAGAAGATCACTGAGGTTGTGCATAAGCTGTGAGGTGGAACTGACACTTGATTTTCTAGCATATCCCACAGATGCTCAGATTTGAGATCTGGGGAATAGCGAGGCTGGTAATTGTCCACTGGTGACCTCCACAAGCCTTTGCCTTTCAGAGATGCTCTGAGCAAGTCATCTGGCCATAACTATTTGGTCTTGTTAAAGTCTTTTCAGATCTTCACAGCACGTCCATTTCTACACACCCAAAACGTCCAGGTGTCTCGTTATACCTAATTAATGGACTTTCCATCTGTCTGGTCCGTTAATTTTGTATAAAGGATCCACCTTGGTGTCAGATTTCAGTTACATGTGTGTTGTGTACAATCATTACAACGTTACTTCATCTGGGAGTGGACAGATGGGAGAAACTGAATCAAATAATAACGAGGATCTGAGGTTTTCATTTGTACTCTGTTGCACAATGAAACTGTACCAGATCCAGATGTGATTGCTCAACTCATAACACACAAGATCCAAGCTGTACTGATTCAGAAAGCTCATGACTGTACATGTTCATATAACTCAACTGCCTGTATAAATACAATTTTCCAGCCACCTCAGATGTACATGTGATCAGCCAAGACATGTTTTGTTTCATTAGAACTGGACCTGTGAGGCCAACATTGCTAACAAACACTAGAACTTAGTAGCCACCTAAATAGCACAGATGTTTGTCAAAATACATCACCAGAACCATTCAAACATCATCTTAACAATCTATCCATCCATTATCACACCCGCTTAATCCTCTTCAGGGTCGCGGTTAGTCCCCTACCCCCTCACTGGGCACAGAGCAGGGCATTAATCTATTCAACTAAGCCCAGGACAGGGCACCAATCCATTGCTGGATGCACACATGTGCGTGCGCACACACACACACACACACACACACACACACACACACACAGACGGACAATTTAGAGTACCCAATCCACCTCCATGTTTTTGGACTGTGGGAGGAAACCGGAGTCCCTGGAGGAAACCCACGCAGACACAAGGAGAACATGGAAACTCCACTCAGATGGGGACTTGAACCCAAGACCTCAGCGCTGAGAGGCAAACGTGCTAACCACTAAGCCACCGTGCCACCCATCTTTATCTTCTTTACTGAAAATTTTGGGTTGTTTAGGTGACTACTGAGATCTAGTGTTAAGTTAATCTTGCAGCTCTAGTTCTAAAGTGAAGTTGAAACTTGTTAGGGATGGGAGCTGAAGTTCTTTTTTTTTTAGGGTAGGGACTAAGTTACATCAGTACTGTTTTAGTGAGAATGTATTTAGACCTCAGAAACTGGTCTTTAATACACTAAAATCTCATTCCCCCCTCTTCCTGTCAGTCTCATGCCATCTGTCTCCCTTCCTCTCAGTATCTGTTTCTCTAAATCTCTCTATACAGTATCTCTCTCTCTGCCTCTCTCACCCTCTATATCCCTCTCCCTTCATTTCAACATCAATCTTTCTTTTCCCTCCTCTCTCTCACACTGTTTCTTTCTTCATCTCTAACTCTCGTTTTCTCTCTCTTCCTTTCTTCTCACCCTGTCTCACGCTCTATTTCCCTCAGGCTGTCTTTAAAATTCTGATATCATTCATTTTCATATATACTTGTTCGCCCACTTGGACTATTACATGATCATTTCCCAGAACACCCCCCACCCCACCCCTAAAACTCACTCCTCCACACTAACATCCTGTGTCCTCCTTTAAACTGCTCCATCGCTGTACATCTCAGCTCTTAGGGGCAATGATCTGCTAAAAGGAATGAGGTTACATGATGTACGCATTTTCCCTGACCTCATAAATATCCTGTACATTTGGCTCACTGAGCCCTGTGTGTATGTGACCATTCTCATGATTAGCACAATTGGTTCTCAGGGTCCATAAATGTGTTTCAGATTAGCAGTGTTGGGAATAACGGCGTTAAAAATAACGGCGTTACGTAACGATGTCATTTTGTCAGTAACGGGATAAAATAATTAATTACTTTTCCTATCGTTATAACGCCGTTGACGTTACTGGTCATTAAAAGCGGTGCGTTACTATATATTGATATACTAACAGTAATCCGAGCGAACCTCTGCCCAGGCTAGTGAGGAGTATCAGGTGTTACACCGAGAACTGTGACCTGTCGAGATCTGTGACTTGATAGAAGAAGTCACAGATCTCGA
>BRDA01071502.1:4737-24740 GCA_036984385.1 Crenuchus spilurus | reverse complement strand
ACATATACAGTATTTGGGTACCTGGGGTGCTTACCAACCCATAAACTTTGAAAAAATAAAAACAAGTCCAATTATTGTAGATTGTCAGGGTCTCCTAAGGAGAGACTCCACATTACTCAAGAAGAGCTGCTGGGAATTAAAAGTCCCTGCCAAGGTCCAGAGTCAGCAATAAGGAGGCTTCTGGAGCTACTTTGTTCCATGAGCAGGGAGAAGGGTTTGCCAAACCGCATCACGCCAATAGAAATTAACCGTAGTCACAAATGTTCTCCTCCTCAGGCCAATGAAAAAACCTCTAAATGCCCATGAAATTAATAACAAAGCAACATCTCTGCCTCCTTAGCCTAACGGAAGGAAAATTAGAGGGACAGAAGTCAGGGTGAGCAACCCCATCAAAACTAGGGCTCACCCCCTGCAACCAATTACTGCACTGAGGGAGGAGGAGCCCAGCAGGTCCCCTCACTGCTCAGCCAAGATAGTGCCCAGTAGGAGTTCATCCAGTCCCCTATAAGGGTACTAATGCCATGCCATGGGTGCGGTCCACAGCAAGGTTCCAGTTACCATGCTGCAGTGTCCAATCACCACAATTGGCGAGCCCCTGCTGGTCCACAGTCACTCTGCAAGTGTGGTGAAACCTTACCCTAGTAGACTAAAATATTTCTGTTTTTATATTTGGTGTTTATCTATACTTGAAATCCTCTGAATTATCTGCTCATTTAAAACTAGAATGTTTGCTGAACATGAGCTAAACAGGTGTTTGTGTTTTGTAGTACTGTATCGGTGGAGGAGGATATTTCCCAGAAGGTGCCCCCAGACAGTGTGGAGATTTCACAAATTTTGAGTTGAATGGCTATGGCACACATGTGGGTTGGAGCGCATCCCGAGAGGTCACTGAAGCTGCCGTGCTTCTCTTCTATCGTTGAGACTCACATCACACGTCCAGCTCATTCAGACTGAAGTTATAAGGAGTGTTTCAGGCTGGACGGCTTTCTGAAGAGAGAGCAGCGAATAAGATTTAATGTACATGTATCAGTATTAAAGGCACAACAGGTTTCGTTCTAAGAGGTAAAGAAGTTTGAACAGTATGGCTGTAGTGCCCCTTAGTATATATCCTATTTTATATTATATACAACATATGTAATATGTACATATATATAAATGAGACAGTAAACTTTTGCGACTCACAGACATGTTATTTAGGATCGTGTTCATCAGTCTCATTTCTTTGATTTTTTATCTACTTTTATGACTTATGATCTCATGGACAACTTATGTATAAATAAAAGCATTGTTAAAAATGTGTTTTTATGTATTAGTCATTTTACTTTGTTCCTTTCACATACATCCTTTATCCCAGAAAACATTCCACTAAAGTTAATATCTGGTTCCTTCATGGCCTCCCTTTCCATAACACTGTACAGGTTAACATTATTTGTTCATGTAAGGTTCACTCATTGTTAGCTTAACTGAATAATTTTAGCATTACTCCTAAAATTGGGGAATGTTAAAGGAATTAATCATCTGGTTAAAAGGAACAAGGTGTTTTCACTTATATTAAAACTGCGTACTGATATAGCTTTTCTGACCGAAACTCATTTGTTAAATAAAGATCGAACTCAACTTAAAAGAGGGGGTTTTTCTCAGATTTTTCATTCTGGATTGAATGCTAAATTCCGGGGTACAGCTTTTCTTGTTCATAGAAGGATACAATTTGTGCAAACTAAGGTCGTCTCTGATGTAGATGGTCAGTCGATATATTATTGTTCAAGGTTGTCTTTTTAATTCACCAGTGGTTCTGGCATGTGTTTATGGTCCTAATTGTGATAATGAAATTTTTTTTGCACTTTTCTTTCCCTACTTCCTGATTTAAATACTCATCAATTGATTCTGGTCGGAGATTTAAACTGTCTTAGATCCTATTTTGGATCACTCTAGTGATATAATTTGATCAATAACTTAGTCGGCTGAAATTATAAATATTTTTATTCAGGTTTATGTGGTGGTGGATGCATGGAGATATAGGAATCCAAAGTCTAGACAGTATTCTTTTTTCTCTGCTGCACACCAGTCATCTTCTAGAATAGATTATTTTTGTTGTAGGAAGTTTCTTCCTCTCCTAAGGTCTTGTACATATGAGGGTATTACAATTTCTGACTACAGCCCATTGACCATGACACTTAGTTTTTCAAATATTGAATCCACACATTATACTTGGTGACAATCCACGCCTTCTATCTGAGAAGGATTTTGTTGATTTCATCTCTGCTCAAATTGATTTCTTTCTTGAAATGAATAAGACATCTGAAACTAGTTGTAACTTTTGGGAAACAATGAAAGCATATCTATGTGGACAGATAATATCTTATAATGCCAGTGTAAATAAAAGACGGCAGGCACGTTTTAAATATTTGACTACTTTGATTAATGATGTAGATCATAGAAATTCAATTGACCCTTCTGCTGACTTACAGTACTGTATATAGGAAGAGAGTGGCCTTAGTAACAGAGTTTGACATTCTTTCTACTGGAGAAGCTGAAGATTTATATCTCAGATCATGTCAAGAATTGTATGAATATGGGGAAAGGGCTGGCAAACTGCTTTGCCATCAGTTAAAGCAATCTGCACAGTTGGGTCTTATATCAGAGATTGACACCCCAGAAGGGATAGTTATGGACCAGAAAGGCATTAATGATCATTTTAGGAAATTTTATGAAGATTTTTACACCTCTGAAAATTGTGATGAAACACAGCTAGCCGCTTTATTTGAGAACCTTGAGATGCCAACTATAATGACACAAGATAAATTGCATCTTGATCATGACATTTCAATAGAGGACATTGAGCAGACAATTACAAGGAGATGAAGAGTGGTAAGGCTCCAGGGCCTGATGGCTTCCCAATTTATTATAATTTTTTAAAATTGTCATCTAAATTAGCCCCTCTGTTGCAGGAAGTATATATGGAGGCATTAGAATGGAAATCTTTACCGACTACAATGAATGAGGCTATAATTTCAGTCCTCCTTAAAAAAGGAAAAGACCCTTTAAAATGTGAGTCTCATCACCCGGTGAGGTTGACTTGCTGTGACTGTAAGATATTAACCAAAATTTTAGCTAGCAGATTGGAGTACATATGGTGATACACCCAGATCAGACTGGGTTTATTTTAGGGCGACAACTCTTTAGTATTTTATGTAGACTGTTATATATTCATCAAAATCGCCACTTACAGCAGAGGTCCTTATATCTTTGGATGCACATAAAGTTTTTGATCGGATAGAATATAAATACCTTTTTGCGACTTTGGAAAGGCTTGGATTTGGCCCTAATTTTTGCTCTTGGATCTAAATATTATATTCTACACCTCATGCATCGGTCCATACAAATAATTTTACTTCACAATATTTTCATATTCATAGAGGTACTAGGCAGGGCTGTCCTTTACGTCCTCTTCTGTTTAATTTGGCCCTTGAACCATTAGCAGTAGCCCTTAGAGGTGCTAATGAAATTATGGGAATAGATAGGGGAGGCCAAACACTTAAATTATCTTTATATGCAGATGATCTTATGCTCTACTTGGCTAACATTAATGTTTCCATTCCTGAAGCACTTGGAATTATATCAGAGTTTGGTAAGGTTTTGGGCTACAAAATTTATCTTACTAAGAGTGTGCTTTTTCCTATTAATGATCAGGCCCAAAAAATGTCTTTAGATACTTACTCATTGAAGATAACTCAGGATGCCTTTAAATATCTTGTAGTGACAGTAACACGTAGATATATGGATTTGTTTGATTATAATTTCAAATCAGCTTTGGAGCATATTAAACAAGACTTGAATCGCTGGCTGCCACTTCCTGTATCATTAGCGGGCAGGATTAATACAATCAAGATGACCGTTTTGCCTAGGCTACTCTTTTTGTTCCAGACAATACGTTTTTATACCCAAGTCCTTTTTTCAAGAGTTAGATAAATTCATATCAGTTTTTGTTTGGAAGAAAACTATCCCTCGGATAAGAAAGGTATTTTTAGAAAGAAAGAGGATGGTGGCTTAGCGCTTCCAAAATTTATACAATATTACTGGGCAGCTAACATCCATAAAATACTATTTTGGGACTCAACCTTTTCAGATATAGATAGACCATTATGGGTGGAGATGGAACAAAGTTCATTGTGTCCGGTGTCTCTAGCGTCACTGGTTTGTGGGTCACTGCCACTTAGCAAAAAATATTGTACTAATAATCCCATAGTTTGTGGTCTTTTGCGAATTTGGTCTCAATTTAGGTCCACTTTTATGTTTAGACAAATTTTGTCAGATCTTCCAATTACAGCTAATAGGCTCCTTCCCCCATCACTTATAGATTCAACCTTTAAGTTGTGGGTTAAGAATGGTTTGACACGAATAAAGGACTTATGTCAAGATGAGGTGTTTATGTCTTTTGAGCAATTACGTAGAGCATTTAATATTCCTGGCTTACATTTTTTTAGATACTTACAGATTCGAGATTTTGTTAGGAAGAATTTTTCCTAATTTCCATCACTCCCATATAAAAGTGTGATAGATGAATGGCTAGAACGTGATGTTTGTCAAAAGGGCGCAATGAGTAGACTGTACTATGACATTCAGATGATTGCATACCCAACACTTGAGTTTATTAGGTCAGCTTGGAATAAGGATTTTGGGCATGAGCTTTCAGAGGAATTTTGGCAATTGGCTATTAGTAGGATACATTCAACCTCTATATGCATAAGACATGGTTTGATCCAATACATTTTTTTATAAATTTATTTCTAGGTTTTTGCCAATTTTTATCCCCTTCCCAAAGTATTTTGACTTTAGGAGGGTGCAAGCAAGCACAAGCCTCCTCCATTGCATGTGATGCAGCCACCGCCTCTTTTCAAACCACCACTGATACACTGTCACTGGAGAGCCTAACACGCTCGGAGGAAGGCACACAGGATCCCCAGTTCCAATTGGACCAATCAGTAGATGCCTGAGCCAGCAGACATTGCAACATGAAAGTGATAGGGAGAGTGAGAGCGCCATCTACCCACCCAGAGAGAGCACTGCCAATTTGTTCCCTCTTGGGCCCCGGCTGTTGATGGCAAACAGCATGACCGGGATTCGAACTCATAGTGGTAGCGTCTTTGCCCACTGAGCCACTCGGGGCCCCTGGTTTGATCCAATTTAAAGTATTTCATAGGCTCTATCTCTCTAGGAGCAAACATGCAAGAATATATCCAGATGTAAATCCAAACTGCCCTTGATGCTATCAGGTCCCAGCTAACTTGTTCCTTGTTTTGGAAATGCCCAAAGTTGATGGAATTTTGGTCTTCTATTTTTGAGACACTTTCATATATTTGCAATAGAGAAGTTGACCCTTGCTCTGAAATTGCTATTTTTGGTGTGGTCCCAGATGAGGGGGCAAGGTCATCGGTCCAAGCCGATGTAATAGCATTTACATCTTTACTGGCCCGTCATCTTCTTTTATTTAATTGGAAATCAGAATGCCCTCCTATACATGGTCAATGGGTAAGGGATGTAATGTCCTTCTTAATGTTGGAGAAATTAAAACATTCAACTAGAGGATCTGTTCAGTGTTTTTTTAAGGCATGGCAACCATTTTTGAATTATTTTCATTTAGAATTTCCCATTAAAGACAAGGAAGTTCACTTAGGTACAGGATAATTGATAGTCTTTGTATGTTTTATATATAACTTATTATTATTATTATTATTATTATTATTATTATTATTATTATTTATTAATTAATTTATTTATTTTCAATATAAGTTTTGTATGGGTTGGGAGTAATGGGACTTGACGTTATTAATATATATGTTATGTATGTCAGGCCCAGGCCGCCAGCAACTATTGGAACGCACCCACAGCCTGCCGAGCCACACTCACAGGAGCCTCCGGCCAATCACAGGAGAGAGCAAAGATCGCTCTCTCCTGAATATTGAAGTCACCTGCAGCTCATTCCAGGACTACTGCATTTAAACCTCAATCTCTCCTCGTTCTGGGCGAAGTAACATTGCCAGCTACACGCTAAAGAACTTACTAAGCCGTTTTTCTCTGAACCTCATGTTACTCTATGTTTGAGCCTTCCTCGAGCCTTAGTCCAGAGTATTACCACTCTGTTGTGTTTTCTGAACCTGTCTGTCGTTTGTACTCATAGATCCTGTGTGTTTGTCCTTGCCTCATTCCCTCCTCAGCCTGTATCTATGTCGTTATACCTGCCTTATCTCAGTAAAACCTCTTTTTATCTCTCAGTCACTCCCAGTCTGCTCGTTCCTAACCTCCACTCCTCACAGCTTACTTCGCCATTATGCAGACTCCAAGTGACTCAGAAACTCTCCTGAGAGCAGTCTCCTCCCAGGGACAGCTCCTTGGCCAACATCAGCACTCACTCCAGGAACTTTGTCAATGGACACCCTCTCCCATCAACAAATGGACCAACAAGGCCAGCTCTCCCAGATCGCAGTCAGCGTCCAACGGCTCGTGGACGCCCTGACTAATCTCACCGGCCCTAATTCTCAGACTGCTCCTCTGGTCCCTGAAACCACGCTCAGCCAAACCCATTAATTCCAAGTGAGTAAGCCTGATAAATTTGACGGCTCCCCTGATGCTTGTGCCACGTTCTTACTTCAGTGTGATATTTATTTCACGTCCTCTAAGCATGAGACACAGGTGGACAAAATCGCCTTTCTCATGTCTAGACTAACAGGGAAAGCTGCGCGCTGGGCTACGGCCGTATGGCAGCGGGTAGCCAGCTCCACCTATCAGGACTTTATCTAGGAGTTTAAAGCAGTATTCGACCACCCTGATCAGGACAGAGACAGTGGTGAGATGCTGACCAAGCTCCGCCAGGGCAAGCGCTCGGTTTGTGATTACGCCATAGAGTTCCACACCGTAGTGGCGGCTACTGGCTGGGATACTAAAGCCCTCCGAGTCATGTTCCGCCTCGGTTTGAGCTGGCCTGCAGAGATGATTCCCTTACGCTAGATCAACTTATTAACCTCAGTCTCCGCATCGACCATCTCGTACAAGAACGTAAACCCAGGAGCCGTCCCCCTTCCGCTAGTCTCACACCTGCACCTCTGCTCCCCTCACAGGAACCCCTGGAGCTGATACAGTGTGACTTCTCCTGGCTGTCCCCAGAGGAGAGGCTACGACGCCGTCAGAGGGGCCTCTGCATGTACTGTGGTCAGCCCGGCCATCTCGTACAGTCCTGCCCCCTCCGGCCTGCTCGGCCTTCTGTGACAACCCCAAGAAAGCACATGAATTTCAATCCATGTGCTAAAGCGGTGAGTCTTCCCACCATCAGCTTATTTTCTCAGTCTTTCACTATCACAGTTAGTTTATAATGCCCTGATGGTGCCATCTCTATTTTAGCCTTGACTCCGGAGCTGAGGGGAATTTCATCAGCAGCTGCCTCGTCCAGGAGCAGCGCATTCCCAGCAAAGCAGTGCCTCAAGTTCTTAAAATCACTGCTTTAGACGGGGACCCCCTAGGCTCTGGAGAGATCACCATGCAGACGGAACCCTTACAACTCTCCATCAGCCCTCAGCATTCTAATCGCCTGAGCTTTTTAGTCCTAGACGCGACCTCTTTTCCCCTCATACTGGGTCTTCCGTGGTTAGAGAAGCATGACCTGGTCATCTCCTGGAAGAGCCACCAGATCCTCAGTTGGTCCCCATATTGCCAAGAACACTGCCTTCCCCTTAAGCCCAGACACATCTTCTCCACCTCCGTAGAGAGCCCCCTCCTCCATGCCGACATTCACATTCCCCCAGAATACCAGGATTTCATGGATGTGTTCAAAAAACCACCTACGTCCTCTCTGCCCCCCATAGACCCACAGACTGCGCCATAAAGCTCATCAAACCCTGCACACTCCCACGGGCCAAAGCTTATCCCCTAAATAGAGAGGAGAAATCAGTAATGAACTCATACATCTCCGAGGCCTTAGAGCAGGGCATAATACGTCCCTCCACTTCCCCAGCCACTTCCGGCTTTTTCTTCATTAAGAAGAAGGATGGCAGTCTCTGGCCCTGTATAGATTATCGAGCCCTCAATGCCATTAGCAAAAAATATGCTTATCCGCTCCCTCTCATCCCCTCCTCTCTAGAAGTCCTCTGCGGCGCGTCCATCTTTACTAAATTAGACCTCAGGAGCGTGTACAATCTCATCAGGATCCATCGGGGTGACGAATGGAAGACAGCTTTTATCACCACTAGGGGGCACTATGAATACTTAGTCATGCCTTTTGGCCTTAGTATAAGCCCCTCTGTCTTCCAGTCGTTCATCAACGACATCCTGAGAGACATGATCGGCCGCTGGGTCCTCGCGTACATGGATGACCTGGTTTTTTTCTCCTGGGACCGGGACTCTCATGTCAAACATGTACGTCTGGTACTCCAGCGGCACCATGAGCACCACCTGTACGTTAAAGCAGAGAAGTGCACCTTCCACGTATCCCAAATATCCTACCTGGGTTACATCATCAGTACGGATGGCATAGTGATGGACACGCGCAAAATTCAGATCATAGAATGCTGGCCTCGCCCTACTAACGTTAAAGACCTACAAAAATTCCTGGGCTTTTGCAATTTTTACCACTGTTTTATCTCAGGGTATAGGACCACCTCTGCACCCCTCACTTCTCTGCTCAAGGGAAAACCTAAAAAACTTCTATGTACCACCGAAGTCGAGCGCGCGTTTAGTACTCTGAAAAACTCTTTCCTCACCGCGCCGCTCCTATGTCAGCCCAACCCAGAACAACCCTTCTTCGTAGAGGTTGATGCCTTGCAAATAGCCGTGGGAGCCATCCTGTTACAGTATGTAGACTCTCCTGCACGCATACACCCCATCACTTTTTTCTCCCATAAGCTCTCTATGGCGGAGCGCAATTATTCCATTGGTGACAGGGAACTACTAGCAATAAAGCTGGCCTTTGAGGAGTGGAGACATTGGCTTGAGGGAGCCAAGTTCTCAGTCAACGTCCACACCAATCATAAAAACCTAGAATATTTAAAAACTGCCAAAAGATTAAACCCACGTCAAGCCTGGAGGTCCCTCTTTTTCTCCCGTTTTAAGTTCACACTCTCTTTTAGACCCAGATCCCAAAATGGGCGTGCAGATGCTCTTTCACATCTCTACAGTGACACTGAGGAATTGAGCAAAGAACCAGAGACTATCCTCCCTAGCCATGTGTTCCTCTCAGCTATACGCTGGGACATTGATAATCAGATCCGAGCCATGCTTCGAACACTTTCAGTACCCCCTTAGTGTCCTCACGGCAAGCTTTACGTACCACCACAGTTCCGCCCATGCATTCTTACATGATGTCACTCCTCAGTAGCTTCAGGCCATCCCGGAGAATGCCGTACACACCAGATTATTTCAGTCCGTTACTGGTGGGAGACCCTCATGAGGGACATACACAAATACGTCTCCTCTTGTCGCACCTGCGCTCAGTGCAAAACCCCCAAAGCATTGCCAGCAGGGAAACTGATGCCTCTTCCTGTGCCCAACTGCCCCTGGTCCCACATTGCAGTGGACTTCGTTATTGACCTGCCCCTGTCCGACAGAAACACCGTCATACTAACAGTCATAGATCAGTTTTCCCGGGGCCTCCACTTTATTCCCTTCCCGGCTATCCCTACAGTTCTCCAAACTGCCAAAGCCCTGTTTCAACACGTTTTCTGAAATTATGGATTCCCAGAGGTCATCTTGTCCGACCGTGGACCACAGTTCACCTCCCACGTATGGTCAGCCTTCTTCAAGCACTTAGGGGTCTCGGTCAGCCTGACCTCAGATTATCATCCCCAAACAAACGGGCAGTGTGAGCGCGCAAACCAGGAGCTAGCTAAGTTCCTACGGATTTACTGCCACCATAACCCATCAGACTGGTCCCGATATCTGGTGTCGGCAGAGATCGCACACAACTCCCTCATCTCATCAGCAATGGGCCTCACCCCCTTTCAATGCATGCTTGGACACCAGCCACCATTAGCACCATGGACAGCAGCCTCAACCGAGGTCCCCGCATTGGAGGACTGGATGCGCAGGAGTGAACAGGTTTGGGAGCAGGTCCACCAGCGCGTAGAAGAGGTGCTCAAAACCAACAAATGCTTTGCAGACCGGCACAGAGGAGAGACACCCCCCTTTCAAGTTGGAGACCAAGTTTGGCTGTCAACACGAGATTTAAAAGGAAGTAACAAACTATCTCCTAAATACATAGGGCCGTTTGCCATCACTAAAAAGATAAATGACGTTACCTTCAGACTAAAGCTACCCACGCATTACAGACTGTCTGACTCATTACATGTTTCTCTTTTGAAACCTGTCATTCCAGGACCGCTGGGGGTGGAGGCACCTGAGACAGGCACAGAGGAACCCAAAGAACAAGACACTCAAACTGTCTGTCTGGTGCGGGCTCTCCTCAAGTCTCGGCGCAGGACAGGCCAGCTCCAATATCTCGTGGACTGGGAGGGCTACAGGCCAGAGGAGCAATGCTGGGTTCCCGCATCGGACGTCCTAGATCCGTCCATGATCGCGGATTTCCACCGCACTAACCCTGACCAGCCTGCTCCCCAGCTCAGGGGTTGTCTGCGCGCCTCCCAGGGGTCATCTCAATCCTCCTCCGCCGCTGGGCCGTGGCCTTTGAGGGGGGGGTGATGTCAGGCCCAGGCCGCCACCGACTATTGGAACTCACCCACAGCCTGCCGAGCCGCACTCACAGGAAACTCCGACCAATCACAGGAGAGAACGAAGGTCACTCTCTCCTGAATATTGAACTCACCTGCAGCTCATTCCAGGACTACTGCATTTAAACCTCAATCTCTCATCATTCTGGGTGAAGTAACGTCGCCAGCTACAAGCTAAAGGACTTACTAAGCCGTTTTTCTCTGAACCTCGTGTTACACTGTGTTTGAGCCTTCCTCGAGCCTTAGTCCAGAGTGTTACCACTCTGTTGTGTTTTCTGAACCTGTCTGTCGTTTGTACTCATAGAGCCTTTGTGTTTGTCATTGCCTCATTCCCTCCTCAGCCTGTATGTATGTCGTTATACCTGCCTTATCTCAGTAAAACCTCTTTTTATCTCTCAGTCACTCCCAGTCTGCTCGTTCCTAACCTCCACTCCTCACAATGTATGGAAGTATATGTATGTTTTTTTTTTCTTTCTTTCTTTTACCCATATGTCTTGTTGATTGTATGATGTCTGCACTAAAGCTAAAAATCTAATAAAAATATTTGAAAATAAACAATATTCAGATTTTGGTCATTTAAGGGGCAACAATGAAAACAAAGTCATAAGAAAGTGGTTTTAGTCAAAATTCAAGACCTCCAGTGCAGATGTATTAGAACAAAGACCTTTTGTTGTTTATGGGACTAATTAAGATATTTTACTAAAGCTGAGGGTAATACAGTCAATCCTTTCACAGATGCTCTATTTGACCTTGAACACCTGATTATGCTTTTAACCAATGTCTTGAATGCTGAAACAAGAACCTGGAGGTATTATTTCTGTCTGTTATGTACTTGTATGTGCTTGGATGACAATGTTCCTTCTCATTTCATGAAGTTGTTTGCTTGTTTCATTTGACTTTCTGCTGGTTTGTTGTTCTGATTTTAAATTTGGTTTGTGAAACATGCTGATGAAGATCAGGTTTGTTTTGTTATTAACAAACTTGATGACACGTACTGTATTAAACATCTTCAAAAGAGCTTTATGGCATCAATGTGTTAACTGATGTTATTATGCTCCATCTCATTGACTAACATTCAGAGAAGCTGTATTAGAAGCATTTGCTTCCTCTCTCTCTCACATTAAAGATGCCCAGGCTAAGGCTAACTTCAGACTGTATGCTAGTCAGGTTAGATTAGATCAGATTGAATTTGTGTGATCAAGTACTTTAGTAACTACAGCCACACTGGTGAGGAAGC
This sequence comes from Crenuchus spilurus, assembly GCA_036984385.1. NCBI lineage: Eukaryota > Metazoa > Chordata > Actinopteri > Characiformes > Crenuchidae > Crenuchus > Crenuchus spilurus. The sequence goes on along the minus strand of BRDA01071502.1, from coordinate 12,791 downwards.
TTCTAGGGTACCAGTTTTCCCACAAAAATGCACTATATAAAAATCTACCATGGACTCAAAAACTCTTTGTAGTAACACAGTAAAATAAACAGAGCAGAACATGGCTCAGCTAGACTTTCTAATATTAGAAGACTCAATGGAGGGTCTGAAAATATAGATTAGAGCAGAGTAGAAGCAAAAAATATTACTTTTTAATTACTAGTCTTACTCTAGTCTTTTTTTCTCAAAATCTAACATGATGTGTATTAATAATAATAATAATAAATAATAATAATAAATAATAATAATAATCATAAACATAGTAACTTTCTCCAACATTTATGATTAGACTCTTTAAATTTTGAATTAGCTTTACAATTGTGTAGGGCCGCTTTGTGTCAACAGTTTGCTGGAGAATTTTTTAGGACCTGGCAACCTGGGACTACACTGTGCTGCTCTTTGTGGTGCTCTTCTTGGATCCCCACACTTCCATCATTCTGGGTTTGACGTAGTCATTGTTTGTTGTGTTGTAAGTGACGTGAAAGGCATTTCAAAATTTGGCCAGAGCTGTACAGATCTGTAATCAGGGGTTGCTGCTAAGCCATTGTAAATGGTAGTTATGCAGTTGCTAAGTTGTCACTAGGTGTTCAAAAGGCCCAGAATTTAGAATTACTTTAATGCAGTTAATTAATGTAAGATTTACTGGCCATGCTATTATTGGGATTTCTTTATACTGTAAATAAGAGTGTTTATTTACTTAATTATTTTTCATTGGTTACAGCTTGGTCACATGACTCTGGACGTTTTTATCCAGTGTTGTCACCAAAGAGAGTGGTATTTTAATGCAGACCATTTCCATTTCTATTTCTTGCAGACCACACATACATAAAAACACACAACTACCAAAAGTCTGTATTATTCCTCATGTCCAAGAGTTCAATAATCTCCTGAACCAGCTCTGGCCTCAAGTGGTGTTCTGGCTGACACACACAGGATTGAACACAGGACAAATACGTCCCAGCATCCTCAGTACTAAGCCATACAGTGTTCTCCACTACACTAGGCTATTGCTATGTAGTTGCTAAGTGGTTTCTGTGATATTGATACATGGTAAGTATTCTGTTGGTAAGTGGTTGCTCACTGTTTGTTTTGCTGTTGATACATTGTTGCAAAGTGGTTGCAAAGGTGATACTAATTGGTTGCTATGGCATCCCATATGGTTGCTGTGGCATCCCAGGTTTTTGATAGTGTCTTGTATGGCAGTTGCTAGGGAATGCCAAGTGGTTCCTAGGTTGTGGCTAGTTATCAGTTGAGCAGAAGAACAGCAGATGAGTACTTTTCCATCCAAATCTATGTCAGATCAAGAAACTGTACATAAGCACACACAGTGCTTTCAACACCATCCAACTTCTGAAGGACAAGTTGGATGTAATAGGTCTGGACTCACACATGACAAATTGGATTATAGACTACCTCACACACTGACCACAATATGTGAGGGCACGGGACTGTGTGTTTGTCTTGGTGGTATGCAGTACAGGGGCCCCACAAGGAACCGTCTTGGCGCCGTTCCTTTTCAGCCTGTACACTGCAGACGTTAAATACAGCTCACTGAACTGTCATCTTCAGAAGTTCTCTGATGACTCTGCTGTTGTCAGTCTCATCACAGACAATGACGACCAAGAATACAGACGGGTGATCCAGGACTTTGTGGACTGGTGCCTACATAACTGGAACGGTGGCTTAGTGGTTAGCACGTTCGCCTCTCAGCGCTGAGGTCTTGGGTTCAAGTCCACATCTGAGCGGAGTTTCCATGTTCTCCCCAAGTCTGCGTGGGTTTCCTCCGGGGACTCCGGTTTCCTCCCACAGTCCAAAAACATGGAGATCAGGTGGATTGGATACTCTAAAATTACCCTGGTGTGTATGAATGTATGTATGTATGTATGTATGTATATATGCCCAAATATGGTTGGTACTCTGTTCTGGGTGATCTCCTAGTGCTCAATGCAGTCCTCCAGGTGGACGGTCGCTTCCGGTTGAAAGTACGCTGTGCGCGATTGGCTGCCGCTTCTCACCGGTGTGTGTTATTGAGTGTGTGTAAATGGAGTGTGTTGATTGTAAAGCATCCTTGGGTGTCTAGAAAGGCGCTATATAAGTATAATGTGTATGTGTATGTGAATGTGTATGTAGGTATAACCGCCTCCAGATCAACACTGGGAAAACTAAGAAGCTGGTGGTGGATTTCCGTAGGTGCAGTCGCCCTCTCCCAGCACCGGTGAACATCCAGGGAATGGACATTGACATGGTGGACTCTTATAAGTACCTGGGCATTCACCTCAACACAAATCTGGACTGGTCAGACAACACTGTGGCACTCTACAAGAAAGGGCAAAGCAGACTGTATCTGTTTGGGGTGCAGGGGCCACTCCTTAAGACCTTTTTTAACACTGTGGTGGCATCAGCCATATTTTATGGTGTGGTGTGCTGGGGCAGCAGCATCACTAATGCTGACAGGAATAAACTGGACAAACTCATTAGGAAGGCTAGCTCTGTCCTGGGGGAACCCCTAGACCCTGTGCAGGTGGTGGGAGATGATGTTAAACAAGCTAACAACTATTATGGACTATGAATCCCACCACATTTATGAATGAATGAATGAATGAATGAACGTTACACTTATATAGCGCCTTTCTCAAAAGCCAAGGATGTTTTACAATCAACACACTCCATTTACACACACTCAATCACACACACCAGCGAGACTCTAGAGATACTGGGCAGCACCTTCAGTGACCGGCTGCATCATCCGGAGTGTGTTAAGGAGCGTTACCGGAGGTCCTTCAGTCATGCTGCAGTTAGACTGTACAATCAGCACTGATCTCAGTAACCATGCCCCCAAATGAACAAATAATAGAGCAATAATCTTTCAATTCATTATATGTGCAATACTTCTTGGTGCTGTGCAATATGTTTGTCTGACAATAACCTCACTCATTTAGTAACTATATGTGCAATATGTTGTGTTACAATAACTATTAATTCTACTTTCCTACTGCTGTCACTTTTTGCTTCATTAATATCAAAATTTCCCCACTGTGGGACAAATAAATGCTTATATTATCTTATGTCATTTGTTGAGTGCTTTAGTTATAATACTCGTTCTGCCCAGCTAATTGCTGAGAGTCTCAGTCTCAAACTCAGTTTGTAGTCTGTCCTCATTTCAGTCACCTGCAGCCAAAGACTGGAACACCAAAAACATAAAAAAGTAACTTCTTTTTTAGCTGATAGACATAATTGCTACATTAATACTCAATGATGTCATTTTCATTCTTATCTCAGTTGTGTCTGTATTTTATTCTTTTTCTCTTTGTTGTTTTGTTTGTATATAGCTGTGGTTGTGTCTCCAAAAGGTTTTGACTTTTCGCAGGCTGACATTGTAAATAAGAAACATGTTCTTACTGTTTTTGCCTGGCAAAATAAAGGTTAAATAATAATAAAAAAATGCATCACAGTCTTGACTCTGTCCCAAACCTTACATACACCAGTCTTAATTTTCGGCTTTAAATACCACTCAAGTTTTAAAAACATCCTCTTGACCCCATCCATTCAATTTGTAACAGCATTTATCTCATTCACCTCAGTCACCGCTCTTATGTGTGGTGTTGCCCAGGGATCAATTTTAGGACCAGTTTTGTTTTAATTATAAATGTTGGTATGAGTTATCTTCAGAAAATGCAATATATCATTCCATTGTTATGCTGATGATACAAAGATTTATCTACCTTTGTAGATAATGTAGATCTTCAACTTCCATACTAAGCTGTCAAAGTCTGGTTGGCATTATGTTTTTTGATTAAACAAAAACTAAGACTGAAATAGTCTTGTTTGGACAAAATACTCCTTTGTACAATTCTCACTGGAACCTAGGTTAATGACAGGCCTTTATACAAGTTTCTGTTAAAAACCTTGAAGTAATATTTAATAGTCATTTTAACTTTGAAAAACAGATACATACAGTGGGAAAATCTAGCTTTTCCAATTAAAATTTTTTGTGAAAGTTAAATGATTTCTGTCATTAATGAATTTTGAGAAAGTTTTCAATCCTTTTTATCTCTTCCAGATTTCACTACACTAATGCTTTGTACATTGGTATCAGACATGTATCAGTTAGACTACAATTGGTTCAAAAAGCTGCAGCGAGACTTGTTACACGTGCTCACAAGAGAGAACATATTATACCAGTACTTGTCTCTTTGCATTGGCTACCAGTGACGTTTAAAATATGTTTTAAACTTTTATTGTTGGTTTATAAATGCTTAAATGGGTATACATGCCACAAGATAAAGAAGCTTCTCAAGTAGATTAGATATGTGGCTCAGAGCTCCTCACCTTATAGTGACCCAAAGAGATGTTCTGCTGACTTTATTTAGTTCTACATGTGCAGGTCTACTCATTAAACCTCACTGTAGGCATTAATTGTATCTTCATAAATGGTACCAGTAAATATGTACCACTTCCTTATTGTTCCTGTTTACATGGTTCACTTCCTGAAACAGGACATTGACCATCAAGACATAAACATCAATAGTGTACAGTCACTTACACAATCATCTGCTGTATCTTCTATATCGAGGGATATGGGGCATCATTTGTGTTGGATATATGCCACATCAGCCCATGTTAGACCTTTCATCCTGGAAAGTAAGTCTTGTTTACTCATAAAAGAAGCAGTGTTATCTTCCAAAAAGTTAATAATATATTGAGTTATGACTACTGTCAACATCTCAACAGATAAAGTCATATATATATATATAGACCATCTGTAAAGGCTTAAAGAGAAGAACCACCACTGAGGCACCTTCATCTGAATCTACTACTTAGTCAAACAGGTAATACAATATTACAATGTACTAATGTACGGCTTCTTAGATGGTTGACAGGGTGTTTCTAAGCAGATGCTTTAGCATCAAATGTCATTGCTAAGGCAACTGTTATAATATACATCATGTTTGCTATTGTGTTGTTAGAGTGTTGCTATGTGAGTGCTCAGCTTGAGGTGTGCAAATATGTTTGACTAAAGGGAAAAATAATGCAAAAAATACGATGAGAGTGTATAAAGTGTTATTGGGTGCCAGTGTCATGATATCAAATGTAAGTGGAGGATCAGAGAGAGAGAAGGGGGGACGTGCTATTATAACTAATGTAAAAAAAGGAACAGCGAGAGAAGAGGGGACGTGCAATAACTAATACAGTTTAAGTGCTTGCTATACTGTCTCAGGATGTTACTCAGATGTTGCCAAGTCTTTGCTGTTGTTTTGGGTGTTTGATGTGTATTTGTGTCATCTTTACATTTAAATTGTGGCACAAACTACATGTCCAATCAAAACACTGTATAGAAGCACACATTGTACATTCAGATGAAAGAATCTGGAATTGGAAAGATGTTGATATCTCAAATTAGAGGATGAGAAATGCAGTGAAAATCCATGAGATAAATATTCTTCTCATATAGTAGGAATAAAATGAAGTCAAGCTAAAATAACCACATTTTGAATCTCTTTGTCAGACTTAATCTGTGAGTGAGCAGAGAGGGGATGCAGACAAATGCAGCTGGTAAAATGAATCACTTTACTGAGTGAAGTCAATGCACAAACACCACAACAAATCATACAAAGGATGAGGCAGAAGGAAGGTCGAGAACAGGCACAGGTCAAAACAGGCAAAAACAGGAATATAGAATAGAATAGAGTAGAATGTGATGGGCCTTAACTTACACGGAGTGCCGGACCACTGTGATATAACAGCTCCTACTCCTGTCTTAGACGTATCTACTTCTAATTCGAAAGGTAATTAAGGGTTAGGTTAAGCTAGGATGGGTGCCGAGGTGAAAGCTGCTTTTAGATCCTGGAATGCTTGTTCTGCATCTGAGATCCATTGAAAGCTACTAGGAGGACCTTTTAAAAGAGAGGAGATTTCGACAGTGACAATGCTGAATGAACAAATAAATCTGCGATAAAAATTAGTGAACCCCAGGAAACGTTGAACATCTTTTCTGGACTGAGGTGTGGGCCAATCTACGATGGTCTGGACTTTTTTGTTGCTCATGACTATGCCTTCCGAGCTGATATCGAAGCCTAAAAACTGCACTCGATCTACATGGAACTCGCATTTCTCAAGTTTAACATAAAGTTTGTGTTCTAGGAGGCGTTTCAGGACAGCTCTTACATGTTCTATGTGTTCAGCCAAATTGTTAGAAAAAATCAGGATGTTGTCAAGGTAGGCAAAGGTGAACTGGCCTATCATGTCCCAAAGGACATCATTTATGAAGGCTTGGAAGACAGAGGGACTTAGTCTTAGACTGAGCCCGAAAGGCATAACTAAGTACTCATAGTGCCCCCTAGTGGTACTAAAAGCAGTTTTCCACTCATTGCACTCTCTGATATGGATGAGATTGTAGGCACTCCGGAGGTCTAATTTGGTGAATACAGTACTGTTGTGCAACTGTTCTAGCGTGGCTGGAATGAGGGGTAGAGGATAAGTGTATTTCTTTAGGGTCTGATTGAGTGCTCTATAGTCAATACAGGGTCTTAGTCCCCCATCCTTCTTTTTTACAAAAAATAATCCTGATGATGCAGGGGACGTAGAAGGCCGGATGAAACCCTGGTCTAGCCATAGGGTCAAAGCAGCCTCTTCCTGTTGATTGAGGGGATATATGTGTGACTTGGGGAAAGGGGTCTGATTGACCAGGTCTAAGGCGCAGTCAGTGGGATGGGAGGTGATAATTCAGTGGCCTTTTTTTTGCTAAACACCTCCCTTAAATTGAGGTATTGGTGTGGTATGGGGATCTTAGAATCCACATCAGGACTTTCAATAGATGACACCACAACAAATCATACAAAGGATGAGGCAGAAGGAAGGTAAAATACAGGGACAGCTCAAAATAGGTAAGAACAGGAATATCAAAGGCTGATCTGAGGCAAAGTAAAAAAATCTAAGCAGAGTACGTGATCTAGAAAGACAAGAGCGATACAAGAAGCATGGCTTATTAGTGACAACTGACATTGGCAATAACTCGCCCAGAGTGGCGAGAGGAAGAGTCTTAAGAAGTGTCTAGTAACAAGCTGCAGGTGTGCTTGATCAGTACTCTGGAGAGTTAGATCTACATGCTTGTGTGTGACTGGTAGGCGCTTCCATGTTGGCTGGCAAATATAGGTCAAGGTCCTTTTGCATTTCTGCACCAGATCCAGCAGGGGGCATGTCACTCTTCCTAGAAGGGCACTTTGATTTATTTGTAGCTATTCCCAGTTCCCACATATGTATTTTATTTTCTTGCAGTCTTCTCCACAAATATGCAGCTCAACTTGGGATTTCTGCTGATATGTTTTGCAATTAATCTACACCTCTGCAAGGCATCAAGTAAGTAACTCCACAATGAAGACATTAACCTGCTAATTTGTCTGATCTGTATGATTTTAGAAGGGCAATGACCTTTGAAAGTAGAGGAGGTTTCTTTTAAACTGTAAGTCATCAATAATCTTTTTAAATAACAATATAGTAGTAGCCAATCAACCCACACATTTGCTAGGACTCTCCCATTACTTGTAAGGGACCTGATTCTAGGAAGTTGAAGACTAGCACATCAGTCAGTCACTACCTCTTTTCACACTGCTGCTACATTGTTGCTGGGCAGCCAATGCACTCAGAGGACAGCGCAGGATTCCCAACTGTGATAAATCAGCTAACAGACACCTGAGCCAGTGGACATTACTTAGTAGTGATGGGGAGAGAGCAGAATCTGGAGAGAGCACGGCCAATTTTGCTCTCTCAGGCCTGGCTGTCAATGGCAAGCAGCGTTACCGGCACTCACTTACTTTGTATGATGCTCTCATAGTCTGCTTGTTTTCAGAGATGCTGTTGTCACAAATCACTAAAAATTCTCCTCACTGACTCCACATCTCTCACTTACTCATGTAATATTGTGTCACTCTCTACACCTCAGTCACTCCTCTTAAAAATCACTAAACACTGTTGTCGTAGAGACTTTTGTTCGTCTGATACTCTCGTAGTATGTTTCA
>BRDA01071500.1:0-15000 GCA_036984385.1 Crenuchus spilurus | reverse complement strand
AAAATTACCCTGTTGTGTGTATGTATGTGTATGAATGTATATATGCCCAGATATGGTTGGCACTCTGTCCTAGGTGATCCCCCTCGTGCTCGATGCAGTCCTCCAGGTAGACGGTCGCTTCTGGTTTATAGTACGCTGTGCGCGACTGGCTGCCGCTTCTCACCAGTGTGTGTAAATGGAGTGTGTTGATTGTAAAGCGACCTTGGGTGTCTAGAAAGGTGCTATATAAGTGTAATGTGTATGTATGTATGTCCTTCTTTGCTCGTTTCTCTGCTCACCTCACAGCTGTGTCTACTTGTTTGCTCGTGCACACACTCGGTTTAAGCCTGTTTTGGCTCTCATATGTGCTCCTCCAACGGAGGACGCAGTTCAACCTGCAGTCTGATAGTGAGCTGCGGCGCTGCTGAGGAGGATCTATCTAACGAGTAGCAGTATCACACTAACTCACTGTCAAGCTGCTTAGACATGAAATGGAAATGAACGTTAATGCTTATCGAACGTTATTGTACTTCCCAGTCAGCTCATAGAATCATAGTGTCCACATTTTAAAACATTTTGGGCGTTTTTAATCTCATTCTTGCAAACTATCTCCACAATTTTTGCTACTATGTATGCAATGAATGACGTCATGTTATAATCGATTATGGTCTGTAACTGCATCGATGCTGAATTGCCGAAGTATGGCGGCCCGCATCTTGATGCATCGATTATATGATCAATTTCAACACCTCTTGTAGCTGCTCGCTAACCAGTCAGCTCTCAGCAAAGAAGAAATTACCCCAGGACCAGTGTTGCCAGATCTCGCAATAGAAACAAGCAACCAGCTCTATGAAAACAAGCCCAAAATAAGCCCAACTGGCAACCCATCACATTCTGTAAAACCGAGGCCACTTTTAAACAGTATAAAGGTAAACATTTATGATGACATTATACATAAACAACACAAAAATTATGCTAAACACTTTTAATATAAAAATGTTGACTAACTTAAATTATTTAATAAATTATTTGAAAAACTTTAAACAGGAAACAGGGGCTTGGAAGGGACAAACCTACCTACCACTCGTCTATTGCTTTATTACAGGTAACTGGGAGATAATCAAAGAGTTTCACTCGGATAGAAAGTCAAGCCCAAATAAGCAACTTCACATTCAAAAACAAGCCCAAAAAACGAGATTTGCAAGCGACTTTAGAATAAAACAAGCCCAAAGTCACTTAATAAACAGACAATGCCTCAACAATGCCCAGGACCCCAAGTAAATTTAATCCAGTATGAACAGCGTTTATGACAGTTTACAATTTTAATTAAATTATAAACACAAATGAACTTTTTCATGATATCTTTAATATTCTGATACATTACTGTATGTGAAAATCAAAATAAAGTGCAAGTCTTATAAATCAAATAAAGTGCAATAAAACTCAAAGTAAGAAGCACGTAGAACTCCCTACTGTCCCATCCATCAGTCTTTGTCAGGGCCTGAGTCTCTGGTAGAGTTTATATTGGGATACTGCAGCTCAGTCTGTTTATAGATCTGCTGGTTGTGGAGGAGCAGTTGAGTGGTACAGTTAAAACTGCCAAGACCATCACTGGAGCATATGGAGCATAAATGTAACCTAAGCATAACTCATTAAATCTGAAGTCAGAAACATCAGAAACAAAAGAAATCTAAAAAAATATTAGTTATGTTCTGATATTTTTAAATTAGTGTACACATTTTAAAGAGTTCTTTGTAGTTATGGTCACAGACCCACATTCACACGGCCTTCCCAAACATCCGCCTGAGTAAAAGCCACTTTAACTGTCCTAGTCAGACTGAAGAGGTGAGGTCAGAGGTCAGTAGCCTGCAGCAAACCCTCCTTTTCGAGGGTCAGACTGGGCCTCCAATCGATCTCCTACTTTCCGTATGGCCTGGACTACAGCACCAGTACCTGTCAGCCATTCGATGACGTGATTCTTCTGGACCAAACCTTCCACTACAGCCTGAAAGTGGACAGAGTTACTGAACATTTCTTACATTTGTTGAGTGATCTATTACTTCATAAACGACTGAAATCATATTTACATAATTTTTCCTAATTTTAGATGTAGTCGATCAGCCAAGATATGTCTGAAGTCCTGTAGTTTAGCACTGGATCTGCGAGGCTAACATTGCTAACAAACACTAGAACTCAAGTCACTTAAACAGCCCAGTCGATTCTGTAAAAATATCACTAAAACTTCTCTAAAGTCACTCAAGGCTCCTCCAGATGTTAATGGAGGTTTTACAAACTAGTGGATGTGGTTTAGGACAAAGTGTGACTTACTGTGAGCTTTAAACAAGAGCAAAAACTTGTGTTTCAATAATGATGATTGTCATTATGGAGGACTCTACCAGCCCTGGTAGTGCAGTGTTTAATAACTGTGTTGTGAGGCAATATTACTGTTTTATATCATCACAGCTTACATAAAAAATATAAAATTTTAAAAACTAAATCTAAATGTAAAATATTTAACAAAAACTCATCCTCTACAGAATATAAAAACCAAAGTTAAATGTACTTTGATGCACTATAACAAAATTTTAATGAACAACATTAAAAAGATGAACTAATGAAATTTTCCAAACTATAATAACAGTGCTGTTGGAGAGAGAGTGTTCAAAATAATAGTCTCTGTAACCTGGTAACTATGGTAGTTCAGGAAAAACACCTCCATACAGAAAGTTTAGTTTGCTGAGATGGTCCACGGCATCAGAATCATGACCATCAATGTCATTTAGTCCTGGTCAGTTTACTAAATGTTATTTAAGAGCTTATGCTTGTGTAAACACAATCTGAATCCACCCACCTTATCAAAGTCAGCCTCCACCACTGTCATGTTAGGACTGAGCTGATTGTGAATTCTGGGTTCCAGCACTGCTTTTTTGAGATCATAGTTGAAGAACAAAGAGTTCAGGATGACCTAAAACAACACAAAACATCTGTAACTGCTTATTTTTACACAATACTTTACACCCCCAGTATGCACCACTGCACATAATACCTCACACCTCCTGTACACACCACTGTACACAATACTTCACACCACCTGTACACAATACATCACACCCCACTGTACACAACACTGTACCCAATACTTTACACCTCAGGTATACAACACTGTATCCAATACCTCACACCCTCTGTACACAACACTATATAATACTTCACACCACCTGTACACAACACTGTACACAATACCTCACACCCCCTGTACACAACACTGTACACAATACCTAACACCCCCTGTACACAACACTGTATATAATACCTCAAACCCCCTGTACACAACACTGTACCCAATACCTCACACCCCCTGTACACAACACTGTACCAAATACCTCACAGTCCTTGTACACAACACTGTACACAATACCTCACACCCCCTGTACACAACACTGTACCCAATACCTCACACCCCCTGTACACAACACTTTACCCAATACCTCCTGTACACAACACTGTACATAATAACTCACACCCCAAGTACACAACACTGTACATAATACCTCACACCTCCTGTACCCAACACTGTTCCCAATACCTCACACCTCCTGTACACAACACTGTACACAATACCTCACACCTCCTGTACACAACACTGTACCCAATACCTCACACCCCCTGTACACAACGCTACACAATACCTCACAGCCCACTGTACACAATGCTACACAATACCTCACAGCCCACTGTACACAACACTGTACACAATACCTCACACCTCCTGTACACAACACTGTACACAATACCTCACACCTCCTGTACACAACACTGTACCCAATACCTCACACCCCCTGTACACAACGCTACACAATACCTCACAGCCCACTGTACACAACACTGTACACAATACCTCACACCCTCTGTACACAATACCTCACACCACCTATATACAACACTGTACACAATACCTCACACCCTCTGTACACAACACTGTACACAATACCTCACACCACCTATATACAACACTGTACACAATACCTCACACCCCTTGTACACAGCACTGTACACAATACCTCACACCCCCTGTACACAATACTTTGTGTACACAGTACCTCACACCAATGCTACTGTAACTGTAAATTAGATGTTCATACTATAACTTACTTCAGCAACTGATGTTGTAATTTTTGTACCCCCCGAGCCTCCAACCACCATCTTCACCTTGTTGTTTTTGTCAGTAAGAATAGTTGGACACATGGAGGACACAGGCCTCTTATCTAAGTGACAAAACACAATAAATAACATCTAATCACTCTGTTATACAATACTTATAACTACTGTATTTGACTACACATCTAATCAAACTATTATAGACTAGATATCTAATCAATGTATTAAACACTATATATCTAATCAAACTATTATACACTACACAATTAATCACATTATTATTCACTGTACATGTAATCACACTAGTATACACTACACAATTAATCACACTAATATATACTACTTATCAATTCACACTAATATACACTACACAATTAATCACACTAATATACACTACACAATCACATTATTATTCACTGTACATGTAATCACACCAGTATACACTACACAATTAATCACACTAGTATACACTACACATCGAATCACACTATTATACTCTACACAATTAATCACTCTAGTATACACTATACATCAAATCACACTAATATACACTACACAATTAATCACACTAGTATACACGACACATCTAATCACACTATTATACACTACACAATTAATCACTCCAGTATACACTGCAATATTAATCACTCTAGTATACACTACACATCAAATCACACTAATATACACTACACAATTAATCACACTAGTATACACTACACATCTAATCACACTAATATACACTACACATCAAATCACACTAATATACACTACACAATTAATCACTCTAGTATATACTACACATCAAATCACACTATTATACACTACACCATTAATCACTGTAGTATACACTACACAATTAATCACATTATTCACTGTATGTGTAATCACACTAGTATACACTACACATCTAATCACATTAATATACACTGCACAATTAATCACACTAATATACACTACACAATTAATCACACTATTATACACTACACAATTAATCACTGTAGTGTACACTACACAATTAATCACATTATTATTTACTGTATGTGTAATCACACTAGTATACACTACACATCTAATCACATTAATATACACTACACAATTAATCATACTAATATAGACTACACAATTAATCATACTAATATACACTACACAATTAATCACACTATTATACACTACACATCAGTGGCGGATGCTGGTCTTTCAAGGAGGGGAAGCTCAATTTCGGGCTACATCATAAAATGTGTCGGTTTATTTATACGTAAATTCTACCCTCCATTCCTTTTCAAGAAAATGATCTGTGACCCTGTCGTACCAACAAGGCGTCTTTTCCAGGGACTTGACTAGTGTCCTCTCAATGGCCAGCAGAGCTAGGCTGCTTAAACGGCCTTGGCTCATGGTGTTGCGGGTGTAAGACTTGAGCCGCTTTAAACAGGAGAAGCTCTCTACACTTGCTAGCTCGCTAGCTGGGACTGGCGCGAGGCTAGTGTGAAGTGTGTCCGCCTGTTAGCACACAAGCAGCTACAAAAAAACACTAGAAATAGAAGCTCGATTTGTCGCTAGTCGTTTTTAACAAAGAAAATGCCACTAAGATGATTAGGAAAGTCTTCGGTTCAACTCAGAACAGAATGAAAATTTAAAAAATGCTCCCACGGATGTTTACACAAAAATATCACAGATTCGCTCATTTAGCTGTCAATCAAAAAGGGATTCAGCCTCAGACAGGTCATCCAATCATCATGCAGAAGCTGAGCGTCCGGGCCAGCCAAGGCCAGCCCACTGCCCCATAGACCCCCAGAGACGCTGAGCGTACGATGGGCGGGACAAACCCCGGCAATTATCCAATGACTCGTCTCGTTTAGCTGCACGCTTTGGTTTGCCATTGAACTCTGTGGACGCTGAGCGTCCGCCCTGTTTAAAGCACTGTGAAGCTGCGGGAATGAGTGAGAGGAAAGCCGCGTCATTACCAGTGATAAGAAGCTGATTCTGAACAAAAGTTCAGCGCGTTGTAGCGCATATTTATTCAATGACGTACACACAACAGTATATTATTGATCACTTATTTTTTGACATTTTAGGGGAAGCTGAGCTTCCCTTGCAGTCTTAGAGCAATCGCCTCTGCTACACATCTACTCACACTAATATACACTACACAATTAATCACTCTAGTATACACTACACAATTAATCACACTAGTATACACTACACATCTATTAACACTAATATACACTACACATTTAATCACAGTAATATACACTACACATCTAATCACACTAGTATACACTACACATCTAATCAAACTATTATACACTACACATCTAATCCCACTAATGTATACTATGCAATTAATCACACTAGTATACACTACACATCAAATCACACTAATATACACTATAGAATTAATCACTCTAGTATACACTACACATCTAATCACACTAATATACACTACACAATTAATCACATTAGTTACACTACACATCTAATCACACTAATATACACTACACAATTAATCATACTAGTATACACTACACATCTAATCACACTAATATACACTACACATCTAATCACACTATTATACACTACACATCTAATCACACTATTATACACTACACATCATAGTATTATACATTACACATCAAATCACACTATTGTACACTGCACATCTAATTACATTATTACAAACTACACATATAATCATAGTATAAATCAAATCATAGTACTATACACTACACATCTAAACGCAGTATTATATTATATACATCTAATCACAGTATTATACACTACACATCTAATCACACTTTTCTACAAAAAAGTTTGCAAAAGACAAATCCTTACAATATATATAGATAATAATACAGTCATAGCACAGTCACCAACACTGATAGCTGGGGGACTTGTAAGTTTGCTTATATTTCTAAGTCTGGGTAAAATATTTATGTTTTATCCTTCAATTGATAGGGGTAATAACAGGGTCTTTGTGTAAGGGTTCACCCCTCGTATGGGGTGAAATTACCAGCAGGGGACCACACTTGCAGAGTGGCATCTGAACCAGCAGAGCAGGGGGACCACCCTCCTTGCTGAGCACTGGTTCCACTCGCAGGGCACCACTCCTGCACAGTAAATCTGCCAGTGTTAAATCAACACTATTAGAGATAAATTAACACTGAGAGTGTTACATTTTGACACCCTCAGTGTTAATTTAACTCTAATAGTGTTGATTCAACACTGGCAGATTTACTGTGTGCTGAGTGGGGCGTGGACCTGCTTGATCCGTCGCCCTCCAGTGCAGTGACTGGGTGTGGGGCAAGCCCCTCTCACCGTATTGGTTGGAGCCAGCATCTGCTTGCTGGTTGTTATAAGCAGAGGGGGGAGTAAGTCCCTCATGTGCAAGTCACAAGCAAGTCTCAAGTCATCGCCTTCAAGTCTCAAGCAAGTCACAAGTCACTGTGGTGAGAACCAAGCAAGCCAAGTCGAGTCCCTGCTATAAGTCAAGCAAGTCACAAGTCAAGTCATACAAATGTGGTCTTATCTACCCCAGTTTCCACATTTAAATCAATATAGACGGTCGTATACAAACTGAGTTTTATTTCAACATAAACTAAACCTATTAAACATCTAATATACCTCAAACATACAATTACATAATTGCTTACTTCCCCCATCAAGAGGGTCACACCATTTCTCCATCACCTATTAATGCATCTCTCAAAGGTGCTTCTTAATGAACATTTCTGAGCACAAAAAGTATTACATCATCAACTGAATAGTAGATAAAATAAAAATAAGTATATAAAAATAAATAAAAACATATTGCCTGAAATGTAAACCTGTTACCTATAAAAACAATGTCTGAAATGTTATTATAAACATTACAAACATTGCATGAATGAATGTTCACATAATGTTTTAGTATGCCACATACTATTCATGCTATTTTGTCCAGTTCATATCCACACTAGCAAACATCTCTGCCACAACATTAAAGAAATATTTAACTTTAGCATAACTTTCAAATTTAAGCAATCTTATCTTAACATATGCTAGATGTCAAGGTTGCTAGACAGTGTAGATATGAACAGAACAAAATAACAACAGCATGTGTCATACAAAAACCACGTTTTTTATTTATTAATGTATTTTTTATTTTTTATTTTTTTTTGTATACATTCTGTGTGTTTGTTATTTTGTATACATTTGGTTCGGTTAGGTTTGTTTTCACACTGCATTTTTGCAAAAGCTCCAAGGACTTTTATTATGACACGCCCACGGACTGTCGTCATCATTTACGTGGTGTGCGTCTTCCTACACTGACACTGATTGGTTTGTAGAAGGACGTGCATCTGACGTGTTTACTTTTATATAGCACCGTTTCATTAGTTTAGTTAAGGTTTCTCTGTCATCCTGTTATATCCTTTCTCTCAGAAAATAATCTGCTTGTTTCAGTATTTTTGTGTGTTTTTAAGCTGACTGTTCACATGTTCATCAGACGAAAATTATATTAAACATTTTCTCTCCTCCTCACTCCATTTGCTACAACGTCTCGTTATTGCTGCTGTTTAGCATTCTGCCTGCACTGTAAAGTAAGCCGATCATGCTTCAGAATAAAATCAAATACCTTATGTGTAAATATCGATGAAGTTTGTACCCGGGAGTGGGGTCGGTGGGTGGGGTGGGTGGATTGCTTCTGTCTACCTTCTTCTCCTGTTCTCAGTCTCTGCCTTCCAATCAGGTAATTTTATGTTGGCCTGAGGAGGAGGCCTCACCGGTAAACTCGTGAGCCGTTTGTGACTACGGTCAATGTTTATGGGTATGCTGTAGTTCAGTGGGCTCCTCCCTGCTCATGGCAAAGAGTGATTGCAGTAGCCTCCCTATTGCTGATGCAGGATTCTGGCAGGGAGGATGAATTCCTCGCAGCTCTCCTTGAGAGAGTGGGTATCTTTTCAGACCCACCCCAGGTGGCAGTGCACGTTGGCAATGGGTTGCAAGAAAACATATGTGAACCCTTTGGGATTACTTGAATTTCTGCATAACTGGTCATTAAATATGTTCGGATCTTCATCTAAGTCACAACAATAGACAACCAAGTGTATTTTAAGTCTGCTTCAAGTTTAAGTCTACATAAACTAATACCACACAATAATGATGTCTTCATATATATACTGAACACAACATGTAAACATTCACAGTGCAGGGTGGTAAAAATATGTGAATCCTTTAGGCTATTGTGTTGGTTGAAGGTGCCCTGCCATATAAAAAAACACAACAGTTTTGATTTTGCTGTTCTCAAGAAGCATTGCCTGATATGAACCATGACTCACACAAAAGCTCTCAGAAGACCTACGTTTGACCTACGTACTGTCTACAAATGGAGAAAGTTCAGCACTTTTGCTACTCTCCCTAAGTGTCATTGTCCTGTAAAGATGACAAAAACAGCACAGACTGCTCAATGAGATGAAGAAGAATCCTAAAGTGTTAGCTAAAGACTTACAGAAATCTCTGCCACATGCAAACATTTTTGTTGACAAATTTACAATAAGTAAAACATTAAACAAGAATGGAGTTCATGGAAGTACACCACAGAGGAAGTCACTGCTGTCCAAAAAAACAACAAATAAGTGCAGCCATAATGTGTTTCCTTAAGGAAATGCATGTTTCTTGTTTTGTTGCATGATTATTCAATACAGCAAGATCTGATCAGACATGACTTGGAAATCCCTGTTGTAGGCCATCAGTCTTATATGATTCTTCTTTTTGACTCTATATGACTCTAAACAATATAACTGCACTATATGTCTACATTATACAGCAGCTCTGTATGATTCTCCACCTTATGACTCAGCAGTTTCTGTGTCAGGGTTCATTCTCCTGCTGTAAGAGTCTACTACCATTAAAGAACAGTTGACATGAAAAGGTGAATTTGGCCCACAACAATGTTTAGGAAGGGCGTGTCCACATGAAGGCCAGGATCCAAGGTCTTCCAACAGAACAATGTCCAGATCATTAAACTGACTCTGCTGATTTAGCCTAGTGCATCCCAATGGGTCTCTTCTCCAGGTAAGAGATGCACACAGAATTAAAAAATAACACCTGATTAATCAGTTCAGCCCACCTTCTTCACTGATCACTCTGACCGGTCTGCAGTGATCACTCTGACCGGTCTGCAGTCCCATATGCAGATAGTGCTGATACACTGTGTGCTCTGAAACCTTTCTATCATAGCCAGCACAGAACCTTATCAGCAACTTGTGTTTCAGATGTTTACTGTGATTAGACAGAATAAGCTTTACTGCTTACAGTATCAGTGAACCTTGGGAGCCCATAATCCTCTCACTGATTAACCAGTCATCCTTCCTTGGACCTCTGTTGGTTGGTACTGACTATTGTTCCCTCTACGCTATGCGCAATTGTGCACTGCTGACACGGTCTCCACGCACAGAAAATCTGTGCTGCGGATAAAAAAAAAATCCAACCTGAATTTAAAATAAAATAAACATGTAATTCATTCTGTACTATTTTACAATGTGAGTCAGTGAGTGACCGATGACTGGCTGCTCCAGTCAATGAAGCAATTCACAAACTTATTTACGCAGCTAATCAACATCATTGACAGGGTGTGACAGCGTCCTTACGTTCCGCCACACGTGTGTGTTAACTAGCAAAGTGGTCTGGCCAGAGTTGCCAGGTTCGCAGTTTTCATACTAAATTGGGCTTGTTTGAAAATCCAGTCGCAGGTGAAAATTCAAGGGTGGCGGGGTGCGGTTTTTTGTACTACTTTTAAAAATTACAACGACTGACAAAAAACAACAAAAAAATGGGTGTTGCCTTGGATGTTATGTCAACAAAGCGGGCAAACGTGTACAAGTCGACATTAAAGAAGATTGAATCCAACAATAAGAGAGAGAGCGAGAGAGAGAGAGAGAGAGAAGGGGAAGAAAAAACAGTCGCTAGCTAATATGCCAGGTAAACGGGGGAAATACGGGTATTGCCAGGACTGGGAAAAAGAAAAAGGTTTGATAGAATGGATTAAAAGTGTTCCTAATGACGAGAAAAAAAGCTTTTTTTTGCTAATTATGTTATTATTAAATGTTCTCGACTGGGATATAAAACTGTTATAAAAGAACTAATAAACACTAATGTTACCATGTTATTAACGACTGATAATAAATACATTATAAACAAGATACTAAGTCGTACACTCATAGTTGTTTTGCCATTTGCTTCAAACGTGTGACAGACATATTTTGGGCTAGTTCAAGCTTCTGAAGGGTGGGTTTTAGACTGATTTTGGGCTGGATATTTTTGTTGGACCTGACAACCCTGGGTGTGGCCGATGTAGAGTGAAGACACGCTAATGCTAATTGCTAAGTGTTGCTTATGTTGACCCTTTATAATAATGACAAAATGAACAGGCAAAACATGTGAAGCCAAAATAAGCTGGAGTACCTACATTCAGCATTCAGCATTCAGTGGCTCATACACATAATATAAGTCAGAGCTTTATAATTTAAATATTAAGTGTGTTGGAAAGTTGGAGTTTATAGTTGGCTTTGTTTTGTCATAGTTAAAATGAAATATTTATACATCCAATAGCATTAACATACTACACAGGTCATGAACAAGATGTTTGTAATTGTCATTGTAAGTGGGCTAAAGCACTTAATTAAAAGTATTCTAATAGAAATGTTAACGGAAATGCTGTAATTAGATTCTTTTAATAAACCATGTAACTTGCATGGATGTGATGCTGACATGACCACAGTGCTTTGGGGTTTGTTATTACTAACCCTGTAAAGTTGCTTTGTGACATCAGTTGTAAAACGTGTTTATAAATAAATTTGATCTGATTTGAGTGTATGATGTTGCTCACAAAACTAAACATACCAAGGGACCTTAAATGGTCTACTTTTCAAATATATATAGCTTGAACCAAAATATATTTTTAGATATTTGTGAGAGGAGCTTAAATAAGCAGAGACAAATCTGTGAGAGTAACTCAGACAGCTGTGCATTTTTTCCTGCCAAATAAACCCAAGCTGTCATTTATATGATAATGAAATGGTAATTCCAGACATTCCATTGGTGGGTTCCAACAGCCAGGAATCTGTGGAATGCTTAAGAACAAAGACCTCTCACCTGAGGTGAACCTGAACAACAGGCCTGTCCTGACATAAACTGAATTGAATAAACAGAGGTGTTGGCTACATACTGGTCCTTACAGTACTGAGTGTTTCATACCTATCTCATAAATATTCAATGTAGGGATAAAGACTGACTAAAACAGAGTGTCGCCTCACATTAGTTAAGCTTTAGAAATAAAACCACATACAATTTCTAAATACTGTAAGGACCAGTGTGTAGCCAACACCTCTGTTTATTCAATTCAGTTTATGTTGAAATGGAGAAATGTTTAAAGTGTGTTTTCACCATATATCATTTATACATATATATATATATATATATATATAAATATAATGTGTATATAATATAATATATTTGGAGAAAAATAATTGTAGATGGGTGTAATTTGTAAAATAAATAACTAACTAAATAAATGAATCTCAGACTACATCTGAGTGTCTATAACCAGGGATGCACATAAGGGGTGCGCAGGTGCGCATGCGTGGCCAAAATTAACGATGCGCAACTTGAATTACAACATGACGCGCGTTTGCGCACCATTTACTTGATTATGTTTTGCCACGGTAACCGGAGTTGACAGGTTCGCGGTTTTCACGTCAAATCGTTTTGTTGAATATCCAATCGCGGGTGAACTTTCAAGGGTGGCGGGATGCGTTTTATTGGGTAACTTTTAAAAATTGCCGCAGCCGGTTTCCTAGGATATTACTTCAACACGGCGGGCAAACATGTACAAAGTCGACACTAAGGAAGTTTGAATACAACAATAACAATGAAGAGAACATAATATGAGGAGAGAGAGAGAGAGAGAGAGACAGAGAGAAAGAGAGAGAGAGAGAGAGAGAGAGTCACAAGCTAATATGGGTAAATGGGGGAATACGGGAGGCGGTATGATTGATGGACTGATAAATTCCTTATAAACAAATACTAAGTCGAACACTCTTAGTTGTTTTGCCATTTGACAGACACATTTTGGGCTAGTTTAAGCTTCTGAAGGGCGGGTTTTAGACTGACTTTTGGCAAAATAATTTTGATGGATCTGGCAACCCTGACGGTAACATAGGCGGGCTCTAGCTTATTTTTTCACTGGTTTTAAGATCTCCACCGATTCATCAGCATGTCCAAGAAACAAGCTACATTAAATCATTACTTTGGTATTCCACCACCTCCAAAGAAACGCCAGACTGAGACTGAAGGTAAAAAAAGAGTATTCACTTAAAAATGGCTGCAGGAGATAGAATGGCTCCAAACAGTGGATGTCAGGAGGGTAGTGATGATCAATGCTTGTAGTATTTTCGAGCATTGTAAAAGGTGAGCACCAAGCAACATCTGTAGGTGCTCCTTTGAGAACTAGACCAAAAAAATTATGTGCACCCCTGTCTATAACACCCTCAGACTCTAGGGGGTTAAGGTTTTAGTAGCGGGTACAGGTCAGCCAGTATACTAGTGTATTTCTGTTTTACTGAATTAGATTTCAAACATTTTTCTTAGAACCATACCTCCAAACCCAGAACCATTAATGAACTAAGAGAGTACATGACTTCAGTATATGACTCTATAGCTTT
This sequence comes from Crenuchus spilurus, assembly GCA_036984385.1. Taxonomy (NCBI): domain Eukaryota; kingdom Metazoa; phylum Chordata; class Actinopteri; order Characiformes; family Crenuchidae; genus Crenuchus; species Crenuchus spilurus. Next base: position 1,168 of record BRDA01071500.1, on the reverse strand, counting down.
TAGAAAGAAGGTGCAGGAAGGTTCCTTACGGGGTAAAATGAAGTTATTAGGTGAGGGTGGAACCCCAAAGCCATTGGTGATCATAGGAGAGCTGAAATCATCCATCTCGTTGTTGAGGATAATACCAGTAGAGGAGGACATGACCTTGGAGCCAAAGCTGAGGAAAGAGAAGAGTCACAACATACCCACCAAGCACTGGACGTCATATGGATGTTGTTTTTTGGGCTAAATCTGGTCAGTCCCTCGTGGCCTTTATTTAGCCCAAAAATAGACTTTGAAAAATGGGCTGTTTTCAGTCCATCAGATTTGGACCAAATTTAGCCCAAAAATAGACGTTTAAGATTTTGCTGATTTCAGTCCGTCGGATTTAGTCCAAATTTAGCCCAAAACGGTATCTTTCTGACCACATTTAGCCCAAATACAGACATGAAAAAAAAATATGATTGATGCAATAAGATTAATGCAAAAGTTGTGGACAGTCCCAATGATGGCAACATACTTATGGTCAGAGGTTCATCCAGCAGTGCAAGATGCAACTTCCATATGTACACAAAGAAGAAGAACAAATGGCAGAAGTTTTTTAAGGAAGGTTGTGCGAGTTATTCAATGTTATGTTGTGACATATTCAATGGCCTCACAGACCACCGCCGTCTAAAACACTGCCTTTTTCTTCATTTTTGCAATAAGCACAGAACTACAAGTTCCTCTGCTGTCGCCCTATTTGATTTTTACTCCGAACTGCCCTCTACTGGATGTGGTGCTCAACAACCATGTCAACGGAGCTGACGCAAGGAAGTATTTGGGCAGTTACGGTTATATCGCTTGAAGCGCACGCACATATTTATATACGAAGAGGGAGTATAAATGAGGCTTTTCAGGGACAGATTGGTTCACATTACAGACAGATACAGCTCACTTATATTTGTGAATGTGAACCATCAAGGTAGTCAATCTGATCTGAGCAAAAAATCTGATTTGAGCAATGTGACTAATGTGAACATAGTTTAATGTGTAAATCTCAGATACTCTGCGATATTGTGCCAACATGCTGGAGGTTGATGATGGCGATATGTATGGATACCTGTCTGTTCTGATGACGCTCTAATATCTATATTCCCTCTAGTTTTCTTCCTTCTAGTCAGATCAGATGCCATCTGAATGCAAACAT
>BRDA01071489.1:0-15345 GCA_036984385.1 Crenuchus spilurus | reverse complement strand
TTGTAGAGAAACAATTACAAAAGGCCTCAAGGTTCCTTCCTGCTTTTCTTCATTTGTCCTTGCTGCCTGTATGAGGAGTAGTTGGGTCACTATGTTCAGACACTTAACCACTCATTTTACACAATTTTTTTTCTTAATGCATCAATTTTTACCAAGTTGTGTCACACCAGTGCCATTTTTTCTCCTGCAGGTGGCATCATCACATGCCAAGTTTAGCATATTACAGGCATCAGTGAAAATGGCATCTGATGATGCTGGAAACTTCCTGCCAGTTCTATACACATCACAAAATACATTGTAATGCAAAAGTATTTAAATCTACATCAGGAGCATAAACAAATACAAAGACATTGATTATAAAGAAAATCCTTTATGTTAAAACATCCAGCAACTAATTAAAAAGAACATTTAATACTAGAGTATATTATAAAGGGGGGCACGGTGGCTTAGTGGTTAGCACGTTCGCCTCTCAGCGCTGGGGTCTTGGGTTCGATTCCCCATCTGAGCGGAGTTTCCATGCTCTCCCCGTGTCTGCGTGGGTTTCCTCCGGGGTCTCCGGTTTCCTTCCACAGTCCAAAAACATGGAGGTCAGGTGAATTGGGTACTCTAAAAAAAATTATCCGTAGGTGTGTCTGTGTGTCTGTGTGTGTGTGTGTGTGTGTGTGTGTGTGTGTGTCACCCAGCGATGGACTGGCGCCCTGTCCTGGGCTTAGTTGAATAGTGTAATGCCCTGCCCTGCGCCCAGTGAGGGGGTGGGGGACTAACTGCGACCCTAATAAGGATTAAGCGGGTGTGATAATGAATGAATGAATGAATGAGTATATTATAAAATGCAGATGCAAAGGAGCATTTTCATCATATTGATAAAATCAGTAATTGATCATCCACCCATTATCTTACACTTAATTCTGATCAGGCCCTCACTGGGCACAAAGCACACTATCCTATTTAAGCCCAGGGCAGTAACTGATCGTTTTAATGCTAATTTTTATATGTAATATTGCCCCCCCCCACACACACACACGTTGATGGGCTTTTTGAAAATGTTGATGTGTGTTCAAGCTCTGAGAACATGTGGACCAATAAAAACTGTCAGATATGGAATTAGATAGATAGATAGATAGATAGATAGATAGATAGATAGATAGATAGATAGATAAGCAGTTACGGTGAGAGCATTAAACAAATAAATTAAGCATTATTTAAAAAATAGTACAGAAACATATTACTATAAACTAACTTGAGGTGTGATGTACAGAGTTAATTAGTTAATCGGTCGACACCGCGTTTTAAATGAACGCTTCGCATCCCGGATGAAAGTGTTCTGTGGAGCGGATGTGATTGCAGAGCGCGCTGCGGCCAGCAGGGAGCGCACGAGCTGACAACACGGGCGCGTGCCTGAGCAGGTCCGTCGGCGACGCTCAGTGAGGAGTGCGAGCAGCGGGTGCCCAGTGCAAACGAACTTCAGTTGCGCGGGCTCACACACCGCTGCCGCGAAGTATCATTACGCGCTCAACTAAGGTAAGACGCGGCTAAATCTGGACTTTGTGACAGAAATGTGTAGCTTTTCTCAGCTCAAAGTAACTTAACGTCGCGCCGAGTGAGCGATACCCGCCTGGTGGTAACTTTCACGGTCGTATTCAGTCTTCATTAATCTCAGTGTATTAGTTGAACTCGTAGCTATCTTCCCGAAAGGTAAACAATCTGTTATCAATGTGCTAACATAAGGTGGCTGTGTACAGGGTCTTTCCCCTCATAACTTCAGTTCATATGAGGAATGGAGGGGATTCATAGCCTCTCACATTCTGCAAATGAAAGAACAGATAATAGGAACCTGAAAAAGCCTGAATTTGTATGTATATTGAATTACATGAGGAAGTTACACTTATATACTACCCACATAGTGAGAAATTTGTCTCCTGCTTCCTTCAAGACTTTAACCTACATTAGTGTTAACAGCTCACTTTGTCTTTCATACTTTACTGTGGTCAAATTTTTTGTGTCTTCATAGACAGCCTTTAATTTCACTGATCCTGATGCATTTATTCTGTTTTATGTTCATATGCTGTAAAAATATGTGCTTCTTAATGTTTTTATTTAATATTATATTTATATTTGCTATATTTTACAAGGAAATTCTTAATTAAGCTATTCAGATTTAGTTTAAACAGATAATTCTTTAATAAATATTTTAGAATAATAAATACAATGTAAAGTAATATATTTAGCAAAAAGAACATATTGACATGTTCAAGTAACATGATGCTTAACATTCTCCCTCTCTGATGTAAAGGAATGCAGGCAGCATGCTGGAACATGTGCTTATTAGGCTACACTCTTATACAAGAAGGTTCTCCAAGGGTTCTTTGGTGAAGAAAATGGTTCTATATAGATTGATGAACACTCTAAGTACCCAAAAGGTTCCTTGCATTATTAAATGCTTATTCAGATTGATGAGCCATGTGCTGTGTATGGTTCTATACAGAATTTTAAGGAAATGGTTCTATATAGCACCAAAACGGGCTCCTCTGTTGTTATAAGCTTTACATCATAAATACGGCAGAACACTTTTGGGGGTTTTTTAGAACCTTTTTTGAGAAGGGTTCTTTGAGTGTTTATGGTTGGATATAGAACCATTTTCTTTACTAAAGACTCTGCGAGGTGAGCCACCGCCTGTCTGAGACCCTGCTTGCCGGCGCCCCCAGATGCCCTTGGCTGGGTGTCTGGTACCCAGGGGCTGGAGCATTTTGGGCAGCATTGTCCTGGTGGTTAAGGATCTGGTCTTGTGACTGGAAGGTTGCCGGTTCGACCCCTGGGCAGGTAATGACTGTAGTGCCCTTGAGCAAGGCACTTAACGCCCAACTGCTCACCGAGCGCCATGGATAGGGCTGCCCACCACTTCGGGTGTGTTCACTAGTGTGTCTGTTTCACTGCACAGATGGGTTAAATGCGGAGGTCAAATTCGGTTCTGTGCCATCACAATGGCAAAAAAGTTTAATCTAACATATCTCTCCACAGGCTCGTGGCTGCTGCCCGGAGAGGATCCCCAGTGAACCTGCTTGTGTGTGAACCTTTATAAGGACAATCATCATCAATGAGGACACTAGGCATGGCTGTGTTCAAGCAACAGAAAGTAGAAGATTTTTATGAAATTGGAGTGGAGCTTGGAAGGTGAGTAATATGATCAACAATCGTGGGATTAACTACAGCTGTTATGCCACAACGAAAGGAGTTGTTAAGATCATCTATCTCAGTGCATGCTTTATGGACTGTCCCCCAGAGTATGTTCAAACGCATGGACTAACAGATGGTTTGCTGATGTTTGAGAAGGGAAGGGCTGTAAAGGGGTTTGCAGTCATAGTTGGAATGACATGAGAAGAGGTGCACCGTCCAAATCTGTTTCCTCTGCTCGACAACATACTCTGATTGGATGTTTTGTGAAAGACCTTGTTTTATATCCCTTTAACATCCTCACTGAGAAAGAAGCAATTGAATTTTAATAATAAAGACTCTGCAGATTTGTACACTTTTCACATACAATGAGATGGCATTGCTGGTTTCCATTTAGACAAGAAAATGTTGCTTTTCTGTAGTGGAAGTTTTTTTTTTTTTTGGCTAACATACCTCTACCTCTATTGGTAGAGATTACACAATCACATTGTACTAAGCTCAACACCTCCTTTAATAATATATAGTGACTCAAATGTGCTCTACCAAATGGTTGAGCAAGATGTTAAAGGGATATTGTGTGTATGCAAATGTGTATAGTGATCAGTCTCATCTTTTTAAACATAATTACTGAATAACAAGCCTTAGGTTTAATCTATATGATAAGTCTCCAAATAAGACTAATAACATATGTTATCTAGTTGAACACATAGTCATGAAAATACTCCCTTTTTTGGCTTCTCTTGGCAGCTGATATCCTAAGTGTTTTTTGTAAAGAACACTCCCTTCAAAGCTGCCCCAACAGGCAAGCCCAGCTCTCATCACTAACCTAATGAATATCAACTGTGAAAACATAACTCTAAGTATCTTTTCAGCAGAGGGAAATGATAAATCTGTTCAGACAGGAAGCAGGGTTACAGTGTTAAGTTGCTTGTTAGCTTTCAGGAAAGGTGTAGCCTTCACCCAGGTGCACGGCCTATCCCTCCGGCCTCTTCGAATGACTCTGAAGCTGCAATAAAGTGCTGAACTCGGAGTAGTTCTTTCTATATAAATGTGAATCATGACTTAGAAAACATAGCAAAATCATCTTAGGTCGACTCACTGGAATGGCTTCCTTTATCACGCTGAGGTTATTACAATAGAAGAGGCCAGGAGACATGGCCTGTGGCTAGCAGGTGGACGCTTGTTATTGTTTTGAATATATATGAGAAGGCTCACCATCTGGTTGATGGGATTTGTGTCCCACTCTGTGTTTGTGTCCCTCATTTACATGCAGTTTATGACACACCCTGGCTTAGAGAGGGGGGCTGACAGACTTCACCGAAACAGGACTCAAAATGTCAGTACAGACTGTTAACAGATGCAGTAGTTCAAAATAGAACTGATCTTGGACAGTCTTTTGCAACTTCAGTGTTCACCATTAGGGGTGTAACAAAACACTTTGGTTCGACTCAATTATATACTACTTAGAGAGCAATTTATCTAACTCAATCACATCACATTACGCAGGTATGAAGGTGGGTGAAAATCTTCGGTGCCTAGTCCCTTACAGTACTTGGATACAAAAATATACACATTGAACAATCATACTCATTACTAGACACCAAATTTGTAAATATATAGTTTTATAAGTTATGAAATAATAATGGATGGATGGATATACAGATGTACACATTTCCATACAGTTTGATGTTTGAGGTAGACAAAAGTGATGCAGACCATATACGGATAGAATATTATATATTGTATATTATACAGGATGGATGTACTAGATGTCAGTCTATACGTGCAGGTATAGATGTGGTAGATTTAAAGTTCTAATAAAGTGGAGTGTGCATGTGGGGTCGTCTTCTTTTCTCGCCCATCAGCTTGTTGCTGACAATGAGGAAACAAGTGCATGTGGTGTAGATTGTCCATAGAGAACATGCTGATGAAGATTCAGTATTCCAGTGCTGTTGGCTGTTCAGTAGCCTGATGGCTCAGGGAAGAATCAGTTATTGTCGTTTTTAGATAATCTGCATTGAGTAATTTTTAAACATTTGTCCTGCGCTCACGAGGGCGGTAAACAAAAAATAACACATTTAAAGGCATATCTGCAGGCAGCCTTAACAATTCCTGCTCTAGAAGAGTGTTTAGTGTTCCCTCTATTGTCAGTTTCGACAGACATGACTGATAAATCTGTGCTTTTGTCAACAAATGTAATTTTATATATTTAATATTTAAGTATAAATTGTCTACCCTTCTCTCTAAATCTCAACCATGGCCTGATATATTGGTTGATCACTAATAAATACTTTTTATTTGTCACATCCTTGCAGTGGCGGCTGGTGAACAATATTCTAGGTGGGACTGTTTGAGCCATATTTAGTCCGTTTCCACAACCATCCCAATATTATTTAACATAAACTGCAGGATGCTCTTTGAAAATATCACTACTGTATTTAATTGGCATTAAAGTCTGATAGTTAAGGAAAACTGTAATTAAATGTAAATGTGCAAAGATAGAAAGTACAGTATGTATTGTTAGATTACCAACAGAGTCAGAAACAAATGCAATAAAATGAGCAAAAACACTATTAAGGCTAAATATTAACATTTCTAGAGACATGTACTGCATGTCAATAATGTCAGACGTTCCTAAAATAATTCATCGACTCTGCTGGGAGCGATAAACAAAGCCCTTTGGGCAACAGATTCGAGGACACTGGTTGGTTAAATTTATGTGTGTATCTCATGTCAGCAGGTCAGTGATTAGCTGCTGCTTCTCTGACTGGCATACTGACTAATCTTGCATCAGAAGAGAGAGAGAATGAACCAGGAAGCTCAATTTCCCCCTAATATATTTGATATATTACATGTTATTGTGCATGTTTAGCACCTACAGGCTTAAAATATGTAGATATTGATTATTTTAAAAATGGAAAAAAAAAAATAAAAATGGAGGGTGGCACCCTAGCATCTTCTGTTGGCCAACCACCACTGTGTCCTTGTGTGAAACAGAAAAATTCAATGCTGAACTGAAATGTAAATGATAAAAATAGACAGGATGTAACAGTTTTTCACTCTGTTAAAAGACACTTGGAAGAGCTCTACAATTTGAGGGCGATACAATCTGAAATGCAGATGCAGTGTTTTAAAGCCAAATTGAATATTTAGGATAATACCTGAGTGGAGAACAATGTTGGGAGTTTTAAGCATGTTGCTGTTGTCATGTGGGGTCAAGTGTTTTTCCGGTGGAGAATTGTTTTGCAGAAACACTCTTCACTTATGTGAAAGAGGAAACAGAATGTATGTGGTTTGACAGAATCATAAAACCATCTGTGATCTGTGACGGCCAAGTAGCTACATGCTAAAGAAGCGATGAGTGGCGGGAGCAAAGAATACTTCAGAAACTAGACAGGTGAATGGTTATCCATACCCAGTCAAACCTGCACGTCACCCTCTTTTATTGTGTTCCATGTGGGTGGGGGCTGCTTTTCACGTCATGTCATGAATCACTGGTCCTGTGGGGGACAAGTGAGTACTTACACAATTCTGGCTGTGAGGGCTGACTGCAGACAGAGTTTTGCACAGAATGTGATGGACTCTGCTCTGTTTCCATTGTGGAGCCCACACATTTGTAAACCACTTTTGAGCTTTTCGTTTAACATAAAACCAGTAATGCAGCTATTAGCCTATCATGAGCAGATCTTACAAATATGAAGGATGCTCTAGATGTGAAATTTGATAGCTATGTGAATGTTTAAAGTGCATCCTGCTTACTGCCTCTGATGTATATTTAACCAAACGCAGAACTTTGTGAAGATAAAGCAACTATTTCTTGTTTTTCTGCTTGTGGTACTTGTGGACTTGTGGTTAAGCAACAGAAGGAAGTGAGATGAATGACAGATCATTGATATGAGTCAGTTTACTCCTCCAAAACACAAATAAGTAATGGATTCCTGATGTACCTTGAGAATATAAGGCCTGTTTGTGCTTTTCAAAGGCTATTTGGCTTAAAGGAAGCCTTAAATTCTCTTGCAAATGAGTGATGATTTTTTACGAGAGTCATTATACTTTGTATGCAAGTGCATCTTACTTTTTCTCAGCTGTGTTAATAATTAAACCATTTTTTATTTCTCACAGCACGGAGTTTGTTTCATCATTTTCTTTGTACTCTACATGTTCAGCATTCCTCGACCAACAAGCGTGCGCTTGTATTATTGTGTTGCAAGGCTTATGTTCCAAAAAGATACATTAAATTAACATTCCAGATCCCGTTTGTTCATGGAAGATTATGACGATGTTTGTTGAAGGGGTGGACAGGTGCTATTGATCCGTATAGAGATCTCATGATTGCTCTTTACAGTTAACAAGCCAGCCTGTTCTGCATGCTAGTTTAGAAAAATCTCCATGCAATTATTGCCATTCTTTGTTGATTTGATGGACCAACATGTTTATTTATAGCAGAGTAGTGCAGCTGGCTGTGTCCAAACCTCAGAACATTCTGCGAGATCTTCCTCCACACATGCCGCACAGTACACTGTTCCTATTATACTGCATAACAGCTAGCTAGGGTTAGTCTGCACACCTATAAATTATGTTTATGTACAGAAAAACCTCAGAGTTCAATCTGAAAAGTGCTGAAATACAATGGTCTGAATATTAAGCAGCTGCACAAAGCAATGAGAGGCAGTCAAGTCTGATTTCTGTACACGGTGATGTGAAGTACATCAGCGTAGGAGGGATAATGATGTGTGTGGGTTGTTTGCCCCCCCCCCCCAGAAAGTCTAGTGTCTCAGCAGAGATGACAGCCAAAGCGAAATGATGGTTTATTCTGCACTTATCGTATTTGAACTTCATTTATTATGTCTGAAAAGCATTGTGACAGTCATGAGTTACACCTGCACAGTTACGGCGGTACTTATGTTACAACTAGACAGCTTCAAATGACCTTTGCTTTATGATTGCATAAGAAGAAGCAGCTATGAATAATAAAACAATATACTTTCTGAATATATCAGTCACAGCAGCTGCACTTCTGTAAGATTGAACAGCGTGTGTCATAAAAACTAATTTTGATTAGAGATGGCAAAATACCAATTTTTATTTTCTGATACTGAGATTGAAACTTTAAGTATTGCACAATATCAGATTTTTAAAGTACTTATTTAAAATTACTAATTGCATAAGCATCTCGCTGGAGGACACTGCCTCACCCTAGAAAAAGGTTACACACTAATACTTCATTTGACCTCCTTTAACTTTGATTACGGCCCACATTCACTGTGGCATCATTTCCACAAGCTTCTGCAATGTCACATTTATTTCTCTTCAGAATTGCATTAATTTTTCTCCCAAGATCTTGGCGCAATGGTCCAAATCTCCCATCATCAGTACAAGTCTTCTCCAGCCAATCCCAAAGATTCTCAATGGGGTTCTGGACCCCAGAGTCTGGACTCTGTGGTGGCCAATCCATGTTTGAAAATGATCTTATCCTCCCTGAACCACTCTCATAATTTGAGCCTGAAGAATCCTGGCATTTTCATCTTGGAATATGCCCATGCCATCAGGGAAGAGAAAATCCATTGATTGAATAACCTGGTCGTTCTGTATAATCAGGTAGTTAGCTGATCTCATTTTTTTGGGCTCATAACATTACTGAACCTCAACCTGACCAACTGCAGATAAGAGCACTGCCAAAGCAGGCTTGTACAGTAGGCGCTAGGCATGACTGGCACTTCAGCCGCCTATCTACTTACCCTGATCACTCTGAAACAGGGTAAATCATTGCTCCAGAGTCCAATCTTTATGCTCCCTAGCAAATTTAAGCTGTTTTTACCAGTTCGCCTCACTGATAAGTGGCTACATAGCTGTTTAGTCTCAATCCCTTGAGTTCCCTTCACATTGTAAGTGTGGAAATGCTCTAATTTTCATTATTAAACATCCCTGAGGTCTACTGTTGTTTTTCTATGATTTGATTTGGCCGAACATGATCATTCAAGACTTTTATCCAACCACATTCCATTCTCGAAGATGTTTCCCCCCAACTGTTCTTCCAATTTTTAATAATGCCTTGGACATTTCTTAATCTGATTTTAGTAGTTTCAGCATCTCCTTGTTTTCTCTGCTTGATCTGCTTTGACCTTCTGAAACATATAACCATCTTTTCCACAACCACAGGATGTGACGACATGGTTGTTTAACAAATTTGAAGCTACTCACTCAGTCAGTTAGGGTTAAATAACTTGTTGCCAGCTGAAACATGCAGTAATTATCCAATGGGAGGCTCTTGCCTACTTACTTAGTTACATCCTGGTGGTGACCATTTTTTGGCCAGGCACTGTATTATGACATTGTCTTATTTCATGAATTTGATTTTGTACAAACTTATTTTCTTTTATTCCTTATTAAATGGTTTATTCTTGCACATGTTGAGTTGGCACCACTGTTGTGCCAAAAAAAAGAATATCGCATCACATATCAAAGTCTTCAGGGTGTCATATTGCCATATTCTGTTCTCTCAAACTTCCATATATACATATGTTTGTCAGAGGAGTGTTTGTGTGGAGTAATTGTAAAACTGTGTCATGGTTTTCCCTCATGATGCTGTTGAAATATTGAATTTGAAAATTGGGCTGGCGCCACTTGGTCAAGCACACAGCTAGCCAGGACCTCAGCTTGGCTAATAACCAGCAGCTGTTGGGAGTGGAAAGCCCAGTGAGACCTCAGGCTGTCAGAGATGCAGACAGGCTTAGAACAAAGTGAGCCAGAATGCACGCTGTGGGAGGGCGCTCTCCCATAGTCGCCTGCATGTTAGCCCACACCTCCAATTAAACAATCCTAAATATATTGTTAATGCCAAGCTCAATGTGCTGGAAAACAGGAGCCTTAGTCTGGATATAACACAGATTGTTTACTTTACTAAGAAAGTCAAAAAAGCATACCAAACCCAGGCCAAGCTCATACCTTTTAATGTAAAGTTTAACATTTCTCATGCTCGTTCTTTCTCTCCTGAGGTTCTTTTTAATGCTTTCTGAGACCCTGTTTTCGCCTCTTTTGTTGCAAAGAGTTTGCTTCCTTTGTTCATTCCCAAATATGAGTTATTTGATGCTATATTGTTGTTGTAAAGCTGTCCAGCTGGCAGATAAGTCTCTAAGGTGTAACTGTTACAGATGTAATAGATAGCTAAAGTTCACCCATTCTGACCCCGTAGGATTGTGTTTTCCCAAAACTGAGAAGGCCAGTCTGTACATTCCAGCCAAGACTATTTTGTTTTGATGTGCTGTGTAGTTGTATGTGTTTGGATGTGTGTCATCTCTCTATGGACACAGATGGGACAACAGAGGCAGCTCCACCTTGGATGAAGTCTTCAGAAAGTTTATTTCTCCAGTTTAAAACTGGTATCTAGTTTACAAAGTGGTTTGAGGGTTCACTAATAACCCTGTCCACACTGATTTAAATAATCAAGTTACCGTATATAACTTATTCAACATAATCAAGATATATAACTTGTTTATTCTCTTTATGTAAGAAAGACCCAACTTTATATCCACACTGTCTAGATGTTCCGGCTGCTCCAAACATTTAAATGTGTCCTTGTGGATTGTCCAACCTTGAACATGAACAGAGATGCCAGGCTAAGTGGAAGCTAACTGGAATGTTTGACCCCGTCAGAGGAGGCCCCTGTCAGAGTCGTCTTGTGCCCGATCAAACCACCACCACCCAAGACAGGGCTGGCAGGTGAGAGTGGAGTGGGGCACTGGCAGGATTAAAATGAACCCAGCTGGTCTGATAGGCTGCATGGCTCTGTGTGTTATCACGGTCTTTGGAAGACCTCTCAGTGGGGCTCCTTGTAGTACACCGGAAACAACTGAGCATAATCATCCTCTAGTCATCTGTTCCCTGTTCCACAGTGTGTTGGGCACTCTCAAATGCAGGAATGGTGCTAATAAGTTCTGAATTTAAGGGAGAGTCCATACCTGTGAAAAATTGCAGCATTCAAGAGCACACTGCTCTTCAAACGGGATGTCACTCATCATTATATTAATCTGTAGACAATAATTGGACCTAACTGCACTATAACTAAGCATTCATATCCTCTCCATGATTAAATGGTTATAAAATTAGTAACTAAACTATTTCCCAAAATAAGTCTTGTAGTAGGAATTAATGTCTATATTTTATAAGTTGGTTTGACATCACTACGTTTAATAACATGAGTTTAATTGATTTATTCTTTAATATTTGTATATTAAATAATATGAATATGTATGAAGATGCGTATTTACAGTATTACTATTTAGTAAAAAACGAAACAAAATGATGAAAATGTCTAAAATGAATGATGGCCACATGGATGTTTTGTGTGTTTAATGTGAGTGTAATTGGTTACAGGCACTGAAACACTTCACATTTCTTCTGGTAATTGTGAGACGGTCCCTAACACTGCAGCCGCCAGAGCACAAACACAAAGCTAAGCGGCTGTATTCTGGCTTCATCATAACAAGTGCAGTTTAGTAAAGGTTGTGCTTGTAGTTTGTCTTCCATTTCAGCACCAAAACGTAACTGTGCTGGTGAATCTGTGTTTTGTTGGTGAGGAAAAGCACAATTCTGAATGTCCAGAAAGGTAACGGTGTCATTAGAAACGTAATTCTTCACTATAAATTAATCAACCATTTTCGGCTGAATAATTATAGTGGCCGAACATTCGTTTCATCCCTATTAAATAATCGTGACAGTCCTATATTTTTTTTTTTTTATTTCAACCAACTCAACAGTGATATTCTATTTGATAACCATCCCTCCATCCACAGAAACATCCAATATTTATTTTTTAAGTGCGTCACAGTTCAGTCTGACATTCTTCAGGATGACTGTGCTACACAGAATCTCTCCCTCCAGCACATTTCAGACAGTACACATCATCCCTCTTTCTGTGTCTCTCATTGCCCTCCTAATCACTCTCCACCTTCGTGCTATCTCCAAGCCTGAGCTGGCCATCTGGAGTGAGCTCCGGTGGCACTCTGTCTTAATGGGCAATACTGATATAGAGAGCGGATAACAAGTGCAGAAACGAGCTGGTTGCATCAGACACAGGCCAGCTTAGTCAGCTCTGATACAACTTCCCACTCACCCTCTCCCCACTGAACAATGTAGTGAGGCAGCTTGCCATAACTCCCGGGACGAGATCATATACCATATTTAACTCTGAGACAGAGAGATGTTTCCTATACATGCTGTCCCATTGTTTATACTTTTGGCATTGCTGAAATAGATATGGCATAGCTCTGACCTCAGACAATTACTGGAAGAGATGTGTAACGAGAAAGCTAGTATGAGGTATGGAATATTAGTACAGTCGTCTTCTAAGGCTACATGAGCATTATTTTCCAACCTTTGCTGCTCCAGATGCATGTTTACCTTTTACCGTAGACAGCGATCCCGCTGACAAAAACAAAATTCTCCAAAAACACTTATAACATGGCAAGATTTTATCCTAGAAACAAAACTAAACATACCCCAGGAACCTTGAAGGTTCTACTTTTTAAAATGTATATAGCTTGAATCAAAATGAGCTTAAATAAGCAGAGACATTTCTGAGCGAGTCAGACAGCTGCACTTTTTTTCCTGCCAAAATGAAGCAATCTGTCATTCATATGATAATGACATGGTAATTCCAGACATTCCATTGGTGGATTACCGGCCATGGAATGTGAACTTGAACAAAGAGCTCTAACCTGAGTGTTCACAATTATCTCATAAATATTCAATCTAGGAAACACTGAATGAGTGAAACACACGCTAACTCACATTAGTTAAGCTTTAGAAATAAAACCACACGCAATATCTAAAAACTGTAATGAGCAGTGTGTAGCCAACACCTCTGTTTATTCAGTTCTGAACTCAAAAGTGTTGGTTAGAAATGTTTTGAGTGTTTTTTCACAATATATCAGCACATCTGAAAATAGTTTTTTGGAAAGTCTTAAGTTTAGAGCAGATTTAATCAGAATATAGTTTTGACACTGTTGTTCCTGAGTTTGTGCTGAACAAAATTCTGTGTAACACTTAGGGGGAAATAATTTTAGATGGGTGTAATTTATAAAAAAGTCAAGGCATGTTGGACTACACAAGAGTGTCTGAAATACCCTCAGACTCCAGAGGGTTAATGTTACATTGCACAACTGAATGACTCATCAAGATTAATAAAAGGGGAGATCACATTCTCACTCCATCTCTGCAATAAGAGTCATTTTTTATTATTTAATGTTGAACTTTTTTCTGTAAGTACTCGAGGCTCACTGAGCTGGAAAAATGTACATTGTTGTATAAGATGACCTTAACCAACCAAAAAACAAAGCTGATTTATGAGACTAGTCAGGGAGAATTGCAGCGAGAAGAAATGCTGTGAAGAAAAAAAAGACACTGGAGTGTTTTTCATCCTTCAGAAGCCAGAATGAAGTAAGAATGTCGTTTTGAAGCTCAGACATGCTTCTGTTTAAAGTATCATATTGACGAACAGGAATTTGATGAAGTTCTTTCCCCTAGACAGATATGTTGAATACTAGGAAGCTGTGTGGTAAGAATGCAGGAGGAAGCAAGATCAGAATGCCTAACACAGTAGTAGAGTGAGTAGGAGGAAGGCATTTCTCTACTTCTCTTCTTTCTCTGTGTGTGTGTGTTCTTCCTACTCAATAGCTCTTGTCATGCTGGCCAGCTGAAGGATTTCCTCTCAAACTCTCACTCTGTGGGAGGTGTTTTGTTCCCAATTTTGGTTATGACTTTTGGGCGAGTAATTGCAGTGCAAAGGCTGTGGTATAATTCACTGTGCCACTAAAAGTTTTTCACTATTTTATTTGTATTTTCCAAATTCATTGAGCTAAAAGAAGACACAGCTGCTTTAAACTAGAAGTGAAAAAGTGTTCTGGTCACATTTTGTGCTCAGAAGAACATTCTTGTCTAACCCTCTTCCGTCATCTTCATTACACAAAAGCCATGCCTTACTTACACAGTACTTACTTCCCCTATTATATGCACTAAATATGGGCTTTGCACAAACAAAATTAATGCTATTATTTCACAGTTCATAGTGCAATCTTTTTTTTTTTTTTTATATATATATATATATATCCAAGATGTATATAGAATGTTTTATTTAAAAGTTTTGATCGATCATTTTCTTGTCTTTCAGTGGGCAGTTTGCCATCGTGAAACGATGTAAAGAGAAGAGCACAGGTGTGGAGTATGCAGCAAAGTTTATAAAGAAGCGACAGAGCAGAGCCAGCAGAAGAGGAGTGCGTCGGGAAGAGATCGAGCGAGAGGTGTACATCCTCCAGCAGCTCCAGCACCCCAACATCATCTCACTGCATGACGTCTATGAGAACCGTACTGATGTGGTGCTCATTCTGGAGCTGTGAGTGACCTTACACAAAAGCAGGTTCTAGTTCTAGCAGAGGTGTTGTCTATATCAGTGTACTGGTATCAGGTAACATAACTATACTATATGGTATGTTATTTACTGGGTACTGATTGTTTTGAAGGGAACATCAACTTTCAAAGACATCACAGAGTACCAGGTCTCAATGCATATGTGTTCCTTAACTGTAAATATTGCCTACATTTAGAAAATATTACCAGATTTCAGTGTTCATGTCTGATTTCAGGCATCTCATGTCTGGGAATCTTGTTATCTTTGTCATTGGTAGTGAACTAGATCTCAAAATGTGTTTTGGATACCCTCATGGCTCGGTGCCTATGTGTTTGTGTGTTATTCATGCAGAAAAGCACATCAAACCTGAACTGAATGTTCTCTGGAATGTTTGTGAGGCCTCCTCATGCTGTAATTTGTGCATGGAAGCACCCAATTAGGACTAATTGTGGGATGAATTCAATCAGGGCTGTTTGTGACTGTCAGAGACTGTCAGCTGCTTGCATCTATAAGATAACAAAACATTTAGCAGCAAATGCTTTACAAGTGAGGTGCTAAAGCCACTATACTCTAGTGAGGGTGAGAAAAAGAGAGTGAGGGAGACGGAGAGAGTGAAAGAGTGACTGAGAGCGAGAGCAGTGTTTTTGCAGTTTTCCGAGATAGCATGATAATCTAAGTTTGGTGAATGTGGCAATATATTGCTCAGACTGAAGTACTAATAAGGCCTGTGGTTAAGACAGTTTCATGATGTTAAAGAGGAAGTAGATGTT
>BRDA01071485.1:0-11471 GCA_036984385.1 Crenuchus spilurus | reverse complement strand
CCGAGGACTGTCCGGTGGCTCTGGCAGTTTTTAAGGCTTCTGTGACGGACAACAGAGCCGTTTCAGTAGAGTGTCCTTTTTTAAAACCAGATTGGAATGAGCAAAACTTTTCTGCAAATCAGGATCCTCTTTGTCCCTTCGGAAGCAGACTACACATGACCTATTATTAGGCTGCTTCTGTTGTTGTGCCATTAAGACTGATGTATGCCAATGACCTCTGTACTGTAGTTGCCTTATATTGTGGCCTTGTTCAAATGCTCTCTGTGCTAAAACGTACAGAACAAACTCTGAAGTTCAGACTGAAATCATCAGGGATTCATCTGCTCCTTTCAGATGTGTAGATGTTTGGGGAGCTGTAATAATTAATTTACTTCGCGACAGTCAGGAAAAGTACCGTTTAATTGCATAGTCCACAAACTTTAATACAGACTGTATGCAGAAACAACAATCTGTGCATCACATTAATCTGTGTGCAGACCAATCAACTATAGACTAAATGAACAGTCATGTAAATGTGTTCATGGATGTGACATCACTTCCACGGTGAATCAAAATAGGTGCTGTCTGATTATAGTGGTGCTTGAATGTTTGTGAACACTTCTGCATAAATTTGACCAAAACCTTATATTACGGTACCAATATTACAAGCATGTGAGTGGGAAATGTATGCAAAACTTGAGGATTGGCAGATAATATGATGGTAAAACTTGAATCAGATGCTGTCAATCAATGGAATGACAATCAGGTGTGAGTGGGTGCCCTGTTTTAATTAAAGAACAGGGATATAACAATGTCTGATCTTCACAATACATGTTTGTGGAAGAGCTATCCTGGCATGAACAAAGAAGATTTCTGAGGACATCAGAAGAAGAGTTGTTGATGCTCATCAGAATGGAAAAGTTTACAAAACCATCTCTAAAGAGTTTGAACTCCATCAATCTACAGTCAGGCAGATTGTGTATAAATGGAGGAAATTCAAGACCAGTATTACCCTCCCCTGGACTGGTTGACCAACAAAGATCATGGCAAGAGCATGTAACAGTCTGGGAGGTCACAAAGGAACCCAAAGCAACTTTGTAAGTCCACCATCAAGAAAACATTGAATAACAATGGTGTGCATGGCACAGTTACAAGGAGAAAGTCAAAGCTCTCCAAAAAGAACACTGATGCCCATCTGCAGTTTGTTAAAGATCACATGGACAAGCCAGAAGGCTAATGTTTTGTGAATGAATTAGACCAAAATATATATATTTTTTTGTTTTAAATGAGAAGTATTCTGTTTTGAGAATAGCTTTAAAAAACTACCATCTATGAAACACGGTGGTGGTAGTATCATGGTTTGGCCCCTTTGCTTCATGTGGTAGAATGCTTTATCTACCTTTATGACAATCTGATGACATTTGAAGTCAAATTTATGCAGAAATATAGAATAGTCTAAAGGGTTCACAAATTTCAAGCACCACTGCATGAACTCCAGAGTGAAGGGTGTATTTTGAAACATGAATGATGCATGCTCAGAAGCAGTACTTTCAAAAGAGCATAGTATTTGCCCTTTTAACACCATTAGTGTCAATTTGATGTCTCGTTTCCTGTTTGTAGGGCAGTAATATTACATTATAAATAATATTATATTCTAGAAGTGTCATGTTCGAGCTCCAGAAAAGCATCATGGTTTATCCAGTGCATACCAGTTTGTTCACCCACAGTGACACATTGCATGTTTTTTGCTATCCCTCTGAAATGAGAGGTGTTTTCCTGCGTGCCATTAGAGGAAAGCCAGCTGAATTGCCTGGTTCCTCCCTGAGCACAGAGGCTTTGAAACGTGAGGAGGGCTGCAGCCAAGATCCCATCATTACACTGAGCGGGTGTAATAAGCCTGGCCTGGCCCAGTGTTCGGATTAGAGGGTTTAGGGGCTTCAGAGAGTGCCACGCATGGCAGCAAACCACACAAAGCTGAGGCTGAGCACTGATCGACATGCTTTCTTCTCAAGACCATGACCAGATTGCCTATAGACAGCAAGGCTCAGGTTCATTCAGACACAGAAGTCTGTATTCATCAAACATCTCACCGTGCTGGTATTGAGTCACCTAACTGCTTTATTTTTGGCCTTCTAGTCAGTCAGACTTAAAAGGCCAAAACTATATCCTAGATTATTGCTCTCTCATTTTGCAACAAATACCAGAACTCAAAAGTCACCTAAATACCTTTGTGTAAACTAGTGCATTTCCAAAAATTAGAATATTGTGAATTATTTGTTTAAAATTTGTGTTATTTACTTTAACTGTCATATATTTTATGTTTATTATAAACAAAGTGACATTTCATAATTATAGTCTTTTTGTTTTAATGGTAATGCTGTTTGAATTTACTCAAACTCAGAATGAAATATTCTAGTAACATCCTGGATTTCTGATTTCCATTGGCTGTAAGCTATACTGATCAACACAAAAGAATTGAAATATGTCACTTTATATGTAATGAATATATAAAAAAGATTTAATTACATTTTTTAATTAAATTCTGAACAACAATTAACTTTTTCATAACAATCTGAACATAAGACATGCTAAAGTTTGGTTATTTTTGACCAGTAGTTGGAACAAAATTTAATAATGTGTATTTAGATATACACGCTTAATGTTTGTTGTGTTATTGTCACCTAACTGTATCTGGGCTGCACAACTGAACACAAAAACACATTAGAATTGTGTTATTAATTTACATTATACTTGTAAGACTACCCATTCACATTTCAAAGACAATAAAAAAATAAAATACAATATATATAAAAAATAATAATTTACCCACAGTTTTAATGTTACCAAAACATTTTTCAAACCATATTCAGATTTTAATTAAGGCTTCACAGACTAAACATTGTGGTTTAGGACACAGTATGACTCACTGTGGCTGGGAGGCTTGAAAAAGATCACATTCCTCAGTATGGCAGCCGTTGTCACTAAAATTTCAGTTCAGCATTTACTGTCCAAGATTGCAGATGCAGAATTCAGTTACAGCATGCTGTTTTTTAATTAAACAGTATATTATGACTCTCACTTTCTCTGTGTTTTTACACACATCTGGAGAACTTACTAACTCACAAAGTGTGAAATAAGATAACCCAGCTAGTGTTTTGTGGGCATCCTATGTCTGAAAATTTTGACAAGCAATTCGGGTTTGGCTTTCACTAATGCACAATAAGGTACCTCATTATAATTATACTTTTATATATATAGTTCCACCTTAAATGATGCAGCAGTTACATTCAAGTGCCGCCGAATTATGTTTCCACCTTAAATGATGCAGCAGTTACATTCAAGCAACTACGAATGATGTGATTCCACCTTAGATGTTGCAGTAGTTACATTCAAGAATGTAAGAATAATGTGATTCCACGTTAAATAGTGCAGCAGTTACGTTCAAGCATGTAAGAATTACGTGATTCCACCTTAAATGGTGCAGCAGTTACATTCAAGAATCTAAAAATGACGTGATTCCACCTTAAATGGTGCAGCAGTTACATTCAAGAATGTAAAAATGACGTGATTCCACCTTAAATGGTGCAGCAGTTACTTTCAAGAATGTAAAAATTACGTGATTCCACCTTAAATGGTGCAGCAGTTACTTTCAAGCATGTAAGAATGATGTGATTCCACCTTAAATGGAGCAGTATTTTCATTCAAGTGCCTACCAGGATTCCTACTGATATTTGCTGTGTTTTGTGGTGATTTCTGCACAAGGATGCAGCAATTACACTGGTGTGGCACTACCAAGATCTTTGCATTAAGACCTTTGATTAATATATAATAAAGGCCTGTTTAGAGTCTCTGTCTCTGCTCCCCTTGGCAACAAATAACCTCAGTCATGACCAGAACCTCTGCTGCTGTACTGTTTGTCTACATTTCCTGTTTCTGGAGTAATTGTTCCTCTGAAATGCTCAAAAGGCTCTTGTTCAAATCAGTGCAGTGCCAGTGAAAACAGGACCTGCCTCTGAGCCAAAAGAGACGTTATCACTGATGTAACCACCAGTGATACACAAACAGGCTCAACCTCATAAAGGTTTTAAAGAGCTACCCACAATGCAGTGAGGCCTCCTTCTGCCTGAATCCGTGGCCACCACAATGTCGAATCCATTAACACCAGTGCACTGTGTTTGGAAGGAAGCACTTTTCCTTTCGGGTGTATTTTAAGGATTAAGATAAACACCTTTTAACAAGGTGCCATTAGAACTTCCCCTCCGGCTGCTGGGCTGAGTGAGTGATGAATTATTAGACAACAAGAACAAGGGATCAGCATTAAATAGAGAAAGGAAAGCCAGCCCTCAGGCCTGTAGACTCAAACACGACCTGAAATCCACATTCAGTTCACACACAAATAACCATTTCAGTGGTTTTCAGTGTTAGTTCAGGAACCCTTTCCTACTCATACTAGGTAATAAAACCTAAAAAGCTTTTTCTTTTTTCCTTCTGTTCATTCTGTTGTGTCTTTCCTTTTTCTTTTTCTTTTCTCCCATTTTCTTTCAACTTCTTTCTTTTTCTGTCCTTTCCTTTGCTTTCCTTTCCTTTCTAAACCTCTTACTTTTTCATTCTACTCCTTTACTTCACACTTTCTATCCTATCATTTTCTCTCTTTGTGCTTCCTTTTGTCCCTTTTCTTTTCCTTTTCTCCGTTCAGTTCCTTGTGTTTCCTGCCTTGTTTCCTTTCCTTGTTTTATTTCCCTTGTTTTACTGTCGTTTTTCTTTCCTTCCATTCCTTCTTTCTTGTCATCTCCTATCCTACTCCTTATGGTTCCACTCTTATTTTCTTTCCTCCTTTCCTTGTCTTCTTTTTCCTTATGCTTTTCTTTGCTTTCTTTTATCTGTTTCTGTCCTCCCATTTCCTTTTTGTCTTTCCTTACATCACTTCTCTTCTCCATTATATAAGTATTCTTTCTTTTCATCTGCTATTCGTCTCTCCTCATATTTCCTCTTTTATTTCCTCTCCTCTTTTTTCCTTTCCTTGTTTTACATTCCCTCTCATTTCTTTTCCTTATGTTTCATTTCTTATTGTTTCTTTTGCTTTCCTTTTCTTTTAATTTCCTTTCTTTTCTTTTCCTAATATTTTGTCCTCCTATTTCCTTTTTTTGTCTTTCTTTTCCCCTCACTCCTTCTTTTTTCCATTATCCAAGCTTTCTTTTGTTTCCTTGCATATCCTTATGTTTCCATTCTTATTTCCTCTCCTCTTTCCCTTTCCTCTTCCTTTCCTCTCCTATCATCTCCTCCCATTTCCTCTCATGTTTCCTTGTTCTTTCCTTACTTTGTTTTTATATCCTTTCTTTATCTTTCCTTTCGTTTCCTTTCTTTTTCTTTTCATTTCTATCCTTTATGGTTTTATTGCACGGCTTTCCTTTCTGCCAAAGCACAGTTCTTTACACGATGCTCTCACCACTTCCATTTCTTCTTCCGTGCACGTCACCACTGAGCTTTGTTCTTCCAGAAAGCTCCACATATACGATCACTTCCTTCTTCTGTTTTGAGTCAGGCTTCATTTTCCAGAGTCCATAAGTCCATGCTTATGTTCAGTAGCCCTCTCTAAGGCCATGGGAGCTGTAAGTGTACTTGAAGAACCCTGAAACCTCTTTCTCATAAGGGTGTTCTGAAGAGTGTAAGAGACTGAGATCTTTTCCGTGGGCCTTTCTGAAACCAGAATGCCTCTGATCTGAATAGAAATGATAGGATGTTATGTATATGCTAAAGATGTCATTTTCTAGCAGTATGGTATTCTTTCCTGCAGTGCTGTTTTACATGCACTATATGACGTCCATACTGTATTGTAAGTCTCTTGACTATAGAAGGCTTGTGATCATTACTTTAGCATGTTCAGGAAAAAAGCACCATTGATATTGAAATTGCGTGTCAGAAAGTGACTATTTAGAGACCATTTTGAGTCCACGTTAAACGCAGCCAATAAAAAACCAATCCAGGGTGCTTGAGACCGCTGCCGGCACTGCCACCTGTGTTGGGGGGGGTTACATGATTGTATTAGCGATCAGGAGGCTCAAGAGGGCAATTTGGACACAAATATGAAAATGTGCGAAATTTGCTGCCATTACCGAAGCATAATTGCGCCTCAAGCACGTCTGTCCATTCACAAGCCGATGGCCGAGGCATTTAATTGCTTGAAATAAATAAATAAATAGGCCCGTTTGCCTGCTGGCCTGTGGCGTGGAGCTGCATGTACAGTGTAGAGCTATGTGTTGTGCTGTAAAGGGTTCTGTTCACACTTGTTTTCTACTCTGATTGCTTTACAGAGCTCTGGGCTCGAGACAAGCGTGGTGAGACTGAAATTCCTCATTAGCATTATTCTTATTATTGAAATACGAAATAGCGAGGAAGTGGCATGTGTGTCATGGATGGACACAAGGCACGCGTGAGAGGCAGGTAGAAGTGGCTCGTTTTCGTAGTGGGAGGGGGGCATCTCGCAATTACCCACAATCAGAGCGAGAGGGGCTTAAGAACACGCTAGCGACAATGAGGGGGGGAAAGTGAAGTACATGCAGCTGCAGCACTGCGGCCACTGCTGCCCATAATTAGAGCTTCCTTAGAGAGAGAGAGAGAGAGAGAGAGAGAGAGAGAGAGAGAGAGAGAGAGAGAGAGAGAGAGAAAACATGAAGATTGAGAGAGAAGAGAAATATTGAAATAGGAAAGAGAAAGATACAAGAAAAAGAAAAGAGAAGAAACGAGAGAGATAGAAAATAAGGAATGAGAGAGAAGAGAATGAATGTGAGAGACAAGAGAAAAGAGAAAGAATAAAAACAAGAAAAAAGTGAATAGAAACAATAAGACAGAAGATAAAGAAAGCACTGAAGAATATTGAGAGAGAAGAGAAATAAAGGGAAAATTGAAAGGGTAAAAGAAAGAGAATGAGTGAGAGAGAAGAGAAAATAGATAAATAGATAGATAAGAAGGAAAGGGAGAGAACAGAATGAATAAGAGAGCAAGAAGAGAAAAGAGAAAGAATGAAAGAGAAAATAGAGAGAGAATAGAAACAATGAGACGGAAGTGAAAGAAAGAAAGATTGAGAGAAAAGAGAAATAAACCGAAAAGTGAAAGTGTAAAAGAAAAGAGAACGAGTGAGAGAGAGAAGAGAACAGAGAGACGAGAAAGAATGAGAGGGAAAAGAGAAAACAATGAAAGAGAGAGAGAAAAGAATGAAGGGAAAAAATAGAGAGAAAGAAGTGAGTGAAAATAGAGGTGAGAAAAAGACAAAATAGAAAAGTGAATGAAGAGCAAGAATAAGAAAGAGGAATAGAAATAATGTGAATTACAGAGATCAGAAAGAATTTGAGAAAAAAAGATGAGAGAGAGAAGAGAAAAGGGAGAAGATGATGATTGAGAACAAGAAAATGAAAGAGAGAGAGAGAGAGATAAGACAAGGGAAAGAATGAGAGAAAAAAGAAAGAATGAGAGAGAAAAGAGGAATAAGGAGAGAAAACAGGATGAATGAGGGATAAGAGGAAGAATGAGCGAGAAGTGACAAAAGGAAGAATGAGAGAGAAAAGAGAAAGAATGAGAAAGAAGAGAAAGTCAGGCATAAAGAGAAAAAGGAGAGAGAGAGAAACGGAAAGAGTGATGGAGAGTGGAGGCGAGAGACATGGTGAAAAGGAACAAAGAGAGAGAAATGCAGAGAAGGAAGAGAAAGAGAGCGAGGGTGAAAGAGAGTGCCACCAGACTCGAGATGCATAGAGAAGAAAAGAAAAAAAGGGCAGAGCGGGTGATTGAGACCTCAAGTAGACTCTTAATCCTTCTGAAGAAAAATGTAAATTGCCTTTAACTGCATATGAATACGGTGAGTGAGAGAGACGGAGGAGATTAAACCCTCCTGAATGCTGACTGCAGTCTGAAGAGCAGTATTAACATCCACATTAACACACACGGGACTCGTATACGTCCAGCTGGACACTGTCCTTTCAGCACTGGGAAATACTGCTAAACAACAAAGTCAGTCCTGTTCTCCAGTACAGCTACAAAGTGAGTTATCATCACTGTAACCTGACTATGTTCTGACTGGCTACTTTGTGTTGTGCCTCTTTAAGGCTAACAGAGTTTGGAGCATTGCTGTGAGGATTTGTTCTGTATCTTATTCATCAGCTTCTCCATTGCTAACATTACTTATATTAATCTTATTTATTGTGGCAGCAGCTGGAATCAAGCTTTAAACTATTATGATGATTTGAAGCCATAGGGGCAGTCGTGGCCTAGTGTTTAGGGATCTGGTCTTGTGACTGGAAGGTTGCTGGTTCGATCCCCGGGCAGGTCATGACTGAAGTGCTCTTGAGCAAGGCACACAACCCCCCGACTGCTCCCCAGGCACCATAGATAAGGCTGCCCACCACTTCAGGCACATGTTCACAGCCTAGTGCGTTCACTAGTGTGTGTTTCACTGCACGTCTGGGTTAAATGCGGAGGTCAAATTCAGTTGCATGCAAATCACATTGGCAAAAAGTGGAAAGTTCATAATGTAATGTGTGATAAACACATTCAACTTGTTTAACTTGGAAACCACCACTGTTTTGTGTTATACGGCACATTGTTTTGTGTTGGGTGGCATGATGACTTGGTGGTTAGCACGTTTGCCTCTCAGCGCTGAGGTCTTGGGTTCGAGCCTCTATTCTGGCTGGAGTTTCCATGTGAATGAATGTGTATGTCTGTGTATGTATGTATGTATGTATGTATGTATGTATGTATGCCCAGATATGGTTTGTCCTGGGTGATCCCCTAGTGCTCAATGCAGTTCTCCAGGTGGGCAGTCGCTTCCAGTTGAGAGTGGCTGCCCAGACTATGTGTCCAAACTTTTGAGTGGTACTGTATTTTCTGGTAAAAAGGTTTAAAATAAAAATCTGTAGAATGAAGTTTAGCTTTTACATGATGTCACATTTTATTCTGTGAGCTTATTGGCTGGTTGTACAGCAGAAATCTGATCACTGTCTGACTCCTCTAAACCTGGAATTTTGCATTATCTGATTACTGACTACTCTAATGCATTGATCAGAGTACTGAAATAATCGGATTTTCTGCAGGTATCAGAGTACACAGTCCATGTAAACACATTGATTTCTGAACTCATCCTAAGCTAAACCATTAGTCAAATGTTTACAAATGAATGTGAAATACATTTCTGTGCATTATTTTTGTTTTGAAAACACTTCATGTTTAGTATTATAGATTCATTATTCTGTGATAGGTTTGTAAATAATAGGCTCATTGACAATATATTACTTGTCCTTGTATAGACTGTGTATACTGTGTATATTATTGACTGTATATTGTCTGCAAGTTATATGTACAGAACCTGCATGTTGTGTATAATACACAAGCGACCAGAAATTACTTGTGTGTGTCAACACAATTGGGCATGAGTATTACAACAGTTGTTCAATTCTGTAAATTATTGCTCTAAATTATTATATTTTGTCTAGAATTTTGGAGAAATGTTACCAGTAGTTTAAAATATGATAAAATAAAAATAAAATAGTTAGAATAAATTATTATTATTATTATTATTATTATTATTATTATTATTAACAATTATAACAAAATCAAAATAAACCCAGAGAAACTAGCTGTCTACATTTCTCCAGAGCTGTATTTATATGACATGGTATAAAATACATTATTTTAGGAAGTTCAGAGCAAAATATCTATAGTTGTTGCTTAGCAACTGCCATTGGATGGATATAGTCATGGTGAAAAAGGAAACTGAATTTGGAACTGATTATTGAAGAAAGCTGTTTATGAAGTTAACTGTGTTCATGTAGAACACATTCAGCACCATGTGACTCTACACTAACATAGTTCACTATTGAGAACTGTTTCATTTCAGGTGTAAAAAAGCAAAGTTTTATGCTCATTATTCAATAATTCATCATTTGTTCACAGTGTAGATGAGATACTGATCACATTACTGAGCTGATATGAGTGATCAGACAGCAGAGCTGCAGGAGTTTTTAAACAGCTCAGTGTCACTGAGTGAAAATAGTTCACCATCAAAAATATTCAGCCAACAGAGTGATCACCAATGATGGACTAGAGCAGTGGTTCTCAACCAGGGGGGCATGAGCACGGGGCAGGGGTGCGGAAAAATCACAAAAAAAAATCACAAAACTTTCTGGACTCATTGACTATTAGTAGAAAGGAGATGCAGTAAATGCCCCCCCCCCCCCTTTTGCAATATAATCGGTTGGATTATTATAAAAATAATCAACCACACAGTTTCATTTCAAATTTACCAATTAAAACAGAGAACAGTATTCTGAACCAACATGACGTCAGCGCTACTATATAAAAGTCTGACAACACACGGTAGCGCCATTCTAGTTATCTTGTCACGTTTATTTATGTTCTCGCTGTTATCCATCTAAATGCTTATACGTTAAAAAACGTATAGTCCTAAACTTAGTCTTTTTAAAGACTAACCCCACAAAAAGGTTTTTATAAAGATTTCCTGTCCCAGCTCTACATAGTTATTTTTTATCTGATAAGTGTGCAGTTAGCTGGTTAGCCTTTCATTTTCACCGTGTTGCAACACATCTACGACACGTGTCTAATACACACACACTACAATCCTAAAGTCATAAAAAATCCCTGCAAAAATCTTACCTGTGTTTCAAATAGTGTGTCTAAATCCTGACTCTGATTAGTCCCTATACTAGTCTCACATGCACGGGGGTTAGAAGGGGGGCCCGAACTGCATTAAACCAGCGTTGGGGGGGCCCAGCTTGCAAAAGGTTGAGAACCCCTGGACTAGAGGACCAACACAAACTGTGCAGCAACAGATGAGCTACTGTAGGTAGTTGTGTCTAAACTCCAGCAGCTCTGCTGTGTCTGGTCCACTCAACACACGCTAACACACCACCATCACGTCAGTGTCACTGCAGTGCTGAAAATAATCCACCACCCAAATAATACTTGCAGGTAGCACTACAAAGTGAGTCTGATAAAATAAACGAGTGTAGAAACAAAGCAAATCAGTGTATATTGGTTGATTCATGTGATTTTCTAATGAGATACATGTGACTATAGTCCTGGCATCATCCTGTAGTCTTGTTGTGAGTTTCAGGTCTTTCTCGCTTTTTTCTCTGTATATTTATTCAGAGAACATCACTGAATTTTCTGAATTATGATCTTGTTAAAGAAATTGGCTGAATTATGGATATTGCTACATACCAGATAATAGGGTGACCAGATGTCCTCTTTGACCCAGACATGTCCTCTTTTTGAGACTTAAAAAACATGTCCGGACGGTACATTTGTTGTACTCGAGAAGCGTTTCGTTCACAAACTAGTCTTGCCCTCCCCCTATTCCATTTGTTTTGCTTTAGCGAGATGTTATGCTATATTAAATAGAGATTGGCACCTTTGCAAAATTGAGGGTAAATAACTTTGTTTCAAGCATGTGATGCTCATTGAAACTCACCTGTGATAAGTAACAG
>BRDA01071474.1:0-7500 GCA_036984385.1 Crenuchus spilurus | reverse complement strand
CATGTTGTGGCGACCAAACCCTGTTTAAACACTCAGGTTGTGGGGACCTTTCTTCCTTGGATGGACTACAAATATTCCTGCAACATAAATCCTAAAGTTTTAAGATGAAGACATGTTTTGAAGTTAAGGTTAAGATTTTAAGGTTTCCGTAAGTCTATGTACAGTAATGTCCTCACAGTTCACAGAAACAAGCGCAAGTGTGTGTGTGTGTGCTTGTGTGTTGTTCATTTTCATGGCAAAATCATTTTGACTGCGATTCAAAGAAAAACATGTAATGTATAAATCCAACAGAACAGTTGTTTGGTCCTGTTTGACTTTGAAAGTGAAAGTAAAACATTTGTTTATGATTTCTGAGCTGTATATCTGCAGCAGAACCAACAAGGCAGTTGAAACAAATTCCTGGGGTGGATTTTTACTTTCTGGACCTGGATTACCCACCTCTAGTTAAGGTTTAGGCTATTGAGGGTGAGGTTAGTTTAAGGTTTAGGTTATTGATGTTCAGATTAGATTAAGGTTTACACTACTGAGGTTGAGTTTAGGGTTAGGTTAAGGTTTAGGTTATTGACATTCAGGTTAGATTAAGATTTAGACTATTGAGGTTGAGGGTGAGGTTAGCTTAAGGTTTAGGTTATTGATGTTCAGGTTAGATTAAGATTTAGACTACTAAGGTTGAGGTTAGAGTTAGGTTATTAATTTGGCTACTGGAGTTGAGGTTATGGTTAGGGATAGGTTTAGGTCTAGTATTACTGAGCTAAGATTTGAGCTGTAGGTTTGATTTAGAAACTTATTGCATACAGATACTTACACATTTTAAAGAACTGTGCAGAAACCTCACTTCCCTGAAAAATAAATAAATAAACAGATTTAAGGCATAATTTATTAGGGCTGTAAGTTTATACTCACAAAACACTAATATTACAATAATTATGCTAATATGTTAATTTAAACGTTTTCACATCTTCCCCTTAAGACAGGCCGGTATTATTTGTGCTTCTCATTCACTTCCTGGTTAATCACTATGTCGTGATGTTAAATGAAGTGTGCTGTTGACTCATGTAAATAAATCCACCTGATGACTGAGGAGCATTGAGGTGAACATCTAGAAACCAAACTTTGTTCTTCAAACTAGCTCACAACGTAGCAACTACTTTACAAAGCAAATTATTGTTACTTTTCACTGTATTTGGTTATTTGCATTTATTCTAATATTTTTAGAGCTTTTAGAGTTTTACTAGCAAGGTTTTCTGGGCGGCACGGTGGTAAGCACGTTCGTCTCTCAGCACTGAGGTCTTGGGTTTTCTCCCACAGTCCAAAAACATGGAGATCAGGAGAATTGGGTGTGTGAATGAATGTGTATGTATGCCCAGATATTGTTGGGTGAGCCCTCTAATGCTCCATACACTCCTCCATGTGGACGGTCACTTCTGATTGAGAGTACGCTGTGTGTGATTGGCTGCCACATCTCTCCGGTGTGTGCGGTTGAGTTCTAAGTGTGTAAATGGAGTGTGTTAATCGTAAAGCATCCTTGAATTTGAAAGAGTATAAATGTAACGTTCATTCATTCAAAAGCAGACCTTATCAAGATAAATTGTGTTTAATAATGAACTTTAGTGCCTCTTGCGTAGAAATGTTGAATGAATGTAGGGTATATGCATCACTTTATGTCTTGTCATTGTATAAAAACAATGTGTGTGTGTATACCGGGTTTATGCCAAATCCTGTTTAAGCACTTACATTGTGGGGACTTTAAATCATGAAATATTAAGTTGAAATTGTGTTTTAAAATCAGGGTTAGGGATTTAAGATTTGGGTAAGTCTCCAGCAAATGAATGAACGTCTATGTAATGCCCCCACAATTAACAGAAGCAAACTTTTGTGTGTGTGTGTGTGTGTGTGTGTGAGAAGGTGCCCCAAGGGTATGAAACTGACTCCAAAACTTCTACAAAGTCATTCTTTGTCATGACCATCTACATGTTCACTGCTGGATTGCTTAAAGAATACACTGAAATCTTTGTCCATTCTAAAAAAAAAACCAAAAAACTGAATATTGTGAAAAAGTTCATTGTTGTTCAAAATGTAATTCAAAAAGATAAACAATCATATTTTATATTACATATATAAAGTGACATTTCACGTTGTTTTAAAGCTTATAGCTCATGAAAATCAGAAATTGAGTTTGAGTAAATTTCAATTTAAACAGTTTCAACGCTAGATTTTAATTTTTGGACCTTTTCTGGTCTATTCGTCATGAAATGTTCACACAGTGTAAAAGGCTATAACAGGTGTATGTATGTGTATGACTAGCTCCACATGTATCCAGTGTGATGAAATCATGAACATTATGGTGATGTTGCTGCTTCACCTGAGGTTATGTCTTATATGAAAAAGTATGTTTCTTGAATTTAATGGTTGGGTTAGTTTTAGCACAGCATCATTTAGATACAGTCATACAGAAGGACATGGAAACATCACAGTAGTATACACTAGTGTTGGTAGGGACGGGGTTGTATGCATTTCTTTGTAGGGACCAAATGTTCTCATAATGACAGAAATACAGGTAAAGTATGCGCATGTCCTCAAATAGAAATCTGCTGTTTTCATCACAAATATAATTGTTTTGGGCAAAATAATCAGCATTTTTGTTCCTGAGCTTAAGGGATGGTTCAAGGAAATGTTTAAGATACTGAGGTGGAGTTTAGGGCTAGGTTAAGGTTAGAGGTGGATAATCCAGGTCCGGAAAGTAAAAATCCATCCTGGGATTTTGCTCCAACTTCATGTGTGGCTCTGCGGCAGCATATCTGCAGCAGAACCAACAAGGTAGTTGAAAAATTCCTGGGGTGGATTTTTATTTTCTGGACCTGGATTACCCACATCTAGTTAAGGTTTAGGCTACTAAGGGTGAGGTTAGTTTAAGGTTTATATTATTGATGTTCAGATTAGATTAAGGTTTACACTACTGAGGTTGAGTTTAGGGTTAGGTTAAGGTTTAGGCTACTGAGGGTGAGGTTAGCTTAAGGTTTAGGTTATTGACGTTCAGGTTAGATTAAGATTTAGACTATTGAGGTTGAGGGTGAGGTTAGCTTAAGGTTTAGGTTATTGACGTTCAGGTTAAATTAAGATTTAGACTATTGAGGTTGAGGGTGAGGTTAGCTTAAGGTTTAGGTTATTGATGTTCAGGTTAAATTAAGATTTAAACTATTGAGGTTGAGGGTGAGGTTAGCTTAAGGTTTAGGTTATTGACGTTCAGGTTAAATTAAGATTTAGACTATTGAGGTTGAGGGTGAGGTTAACTTAAGGTTTAGGTTATTGACGTTCAGGTTAAATTAAGATTTAGACTATTGAGGTTGAGGGTGAGGTTAGCTTAAGGTTTAGGTTATTGACGTTCAGGTTAAATTAAGATTTAAACTATTGAGGTTGAGGGTGAGGTTAGCTTGAGGTTTAGGTTATTGATGTTCAGGTTAGATTAAGATTTAGACTATTAAGGTTGAGGTTAGAGTTAGGTTATTAATTTGGCTACAGGAGTTGAGGTCATGGTTAGGGATAGGTTTAGGTCTAGTATTACACAATGTGCTCACAAAAATAGTAAAACTGAGCATGTGTGTGTGTGTGTGTGTGTGTGTGCCTGTCCTGGGGAGAGGGAGGAGATGAAGGAGATACCTTCATCTTTGTCTGCCATCTGAACGTTTTTGTGGGAGCCCCTTTGGGCAAACCTCAGTCACACCTGTCTAAAGAAACAGTCATTCACAAATATGAATCTAACAGAACAGTGGTTCACATGCATGGTAACATTTATGGATAATTTGATAAACGTCAGGTATTGTTTGTGAGGAAAACGACACGTTTTACTCAGGTTTAGTGTAGTCATTAATATTTAGTTCATAATAGTTTTTTTGTGTGTTTCATTCTGTTGGTGAAAATATTATTTCTACTTTGCTGAACTCACTCGACTGACATTTGAGTTTGATGATTTCTTATTAGAAAAAAGGATTTAAAAGGGGAGGAATACAGCCTAACAAATCTCATTTCCTATGTAGATAGATGCCGGATATACATTAGTCCCTCATCTATTGCGGGGGTTACATACCAGACCCCCCCTGCGATAGTGGAATTCCCGCGAAGTAGGAACAGATTATTTTAAGGCTTTAAAAACATTCCACTAGGACTGGGCGATATATCGAGTTTTTAAGAAATATAATCAATATATTTTTATACGAGATATAAGATGAGACAATATCGTTTATACTGATATAGTTTATGTTGCGTCGTAATTACACTTGTAGATCACCCATTTTGCCTCTGCACAACTTCACACCGCCCCTCTTCTCTCTTCCTTGCAAAAACTCCCCCCTCCCCGCTGCTTCCCTGCACACGTGAGGCAGGCAGTGACGGCATGGAGACAGACAGGAAAGAAGCGATCACAGAGCAGTTGTTAAGTAAAAAGAAAAACAATGGTTAAATTATTTGGAGATGTTTTGGATTCAGAGTGTCAGATGAGCAGCAGAGTAATGTATTCAAGTCCAGACAAAAGGTTCGAGCACCACAAATATTTTCCACCATTTACAACAATGTCATAAAGAGCCATATGAGGAGTGTGTGAAACTGCGTGATGCAGCCCAGACCATGAAGCTGTACCAGCCTCAAGTCCCGAAACAAACCAAGTTACAAAAATT
Source organism: Crenuchus spilurus (assembly GCA_036984385.1). Classification (NCBI taxonomy): domain Eukaryota; kingdom Metazoa; phylum Chordata; class Actinopteri; order Characiformes; family Crenuchidae; genus Crenuchus; species Crenuchus spilurus. The sequence continues at coordinate 2,830 of BRDA01071474.1, read as the reverse complement.
ATACCTGTGATGAGCAGCTTTTGCTTCAACTGGAAACTGACTTTTTAAAGAACAAGTCAGCCTTTAGCTATTTTTGCTCTGTATGTTTTCTGTTTACATGTTAATACCACAGCTGTGAGTCTTGTTATGGAGGAAACAAACCTTATTTTATTTGAGGAACATTATTATTTACTATATGCCAATAGTTTATTTTTGAGCAATTTATCATGTACATCAATGTTTGAATGATAATAAAAGTGTCTGTGTGACATTTGGGACATGTAGCTTTGACTCAGAAGTGATCTTATTACCTTATGGGAAGAAAAAATATGATGATATATGTCATATATCGATATTCAGCTAAAAATATCGAGATATTATTTTTGGTCCATATCGCCCAGCCCTACTTTCCACACTCTTATACATAACCATTCCCCACTCCCTTAATAACTTTTTCCATACTTTATATATCATAAAAATGTTTTAAACTCTTAAATCTAGATCATTTTAATAACATACATACAATAATTCTCCCTTCCTTCAACACGTCGAGAAGCTCAATCTTCTCTTTTATTGTCAGCATCTTTCAGTGGCGTTTGGATTCATTGCCAGCATCCTTAGAAGACGCAGAACGTTTGGTTGCCATCGTAGGGATTGAATAAATTAAGTTTTTACAAAAATCTCACAAATACAGTACATACACAACTCCGCAGATAGAAAACTATGCACACGCAGGCTGTGTGACAAGTAAATACGTATACACAGTTCCACGCACCGAATTCCCCACAAGAGCAAAAAATTCCCCAAAACTTATTTTACATTAATATTTATTGAAATCACGCGAAACAGCGAATCCACGAAGGTTGAACCACAAAATAGAGAGGGACTACTATACTAAGAAGGTTTATACAAGGTAATATACAAGCCCCATTTCGAGAAAAGTTGGGACACTTTCTTAAAATGAAATATAAACTGAAATCTGTAATTTGTTAATTCACTTTAATTTGGATTCAACATACAAAAGGACAAAGGAAAGATTTTCAGTGTTGTCAATGACAAAATTTATTTTATTTGTTATTAAAAGCTAATTGAGAAATTGATGACTGCAGCATGGGCACAGAAGCAAAATAAAACTGAAAAGTACAAGTAACAGAGTTCTGGAAGGTTCCACAATTAGAAGTTTAAATGGTAACAGGTGACCTTAGCCTTTGTAAGCAAAGATTGGGTGTGCTTCACCACTTTGGGCCAAAATAAAAAAATTGCCAGTCAGTTCAAAGACAATGTTTCTCAGTGCAAAATTGTTAAGAATGTATGAATTTCATTATCTACAGTTAATGAAAGATAATGAAAAGATTCAGGTAGTCAGGGGAAATCTCAGAGCCTGAAGATCAGAGGAGGACACTGCTGCTGAATGTGCGTCACCATCAGAAGCCCTCAGGTGGTACTATTTGAGAAACCATCATGCTACTGTGATGGACACAGCCACATGGACTCAGGAGTAATTAGTCTGCTACTGCATCAAGAAATGCAACCTGAACCTGTATTACGCAACAAGGAAGTGATATATTAATTTTGTCCAGAAATGCTGGCAAGATCTTTGGGTCCAACATCATCTGAGATGGACTGAGAGACAGTAGAAACTTTCTCTGTATTCAGTCCACATTTCAACTTGTTTTTTGGGAGAAAATGTACAGTGTACGTGCCAAAGATAATCAAGACCATCCAGACTGTTATCAATGAAGTGCAAAAAAAAACTGCATTTGTGATGGTATGAGACTACATCAGTGCCTATGGCATTGGGGATCTGCATATATGTGAAGGTACTATTGATGCTGGGGCTTACACTGGCTATACACATGGTGCCATCTATTCCCAGAAACTCAGCAGGACAATGGCAGGCCTCATTCTGCACAAGTTACAACAATGTGACCCTGTAGACAGAGTGTGTGTACTTCACTGGACTACTTGCAGTCCAGATCTGTTTCCTACTGAAAATGTGTCATGCAGGCATCCAGTTCTAAATGTATGTATATTTAACAAATACAGTTACGTTCATCTTTGAAAGTTTGTCTGTTGAATAAAGGTTCAAGTGCATTTTTAAAAATTCTACTTGCACATTTTATGCATTTTTAGAAAGTGTCACAACTTTTCTGGGCTTTTGTAAAAATAAATAACATGAACAGGAAAAAGGTATATTAATGACAGTGGGGAAAAAAAGTATTTATTCAGGCACTGAAAGTGCAAGTTCTCCTACTTAGAAAGATGAGAGATGTCTGTAAATTTCATCATAGATACACTTCAACTATGAGAGACAAAATGAGAAAAAAATCCAGGAAATCACATTGTAGGATTTTTTAAAAATTTATTATTATTTTATTATATTATTTCATAGAATTTTATTTAAGAGTAAATTATGTTGGAAAATAAGTATTTGGTCACCTACCAACCAGCCAGAATTCTGGCTCTCACAGACCTGCGGGTTGTTCTTTAAGAAACCCTCCTATTCTACACTAAATAGGTGTATTAACTGTTTGAACCTGTTATGTCTATAAAATACACCTGTCCACACTCTCATTCAATATCACTCCCAAGAGCTTTCTAAAAACAACAGGGACAAAATTATAGACCTGCACAAGGCTGGGATAGGCTAGAGGACAATAGGCAAGCAGCTTGGTGAGAAGGCAACAACTATTGGCAAAATTATTAGAAAATGGAAGATAAACAAGATGACTTTCTGGGGCTCCATGCAAGATCTAACTTCATGGGGTAAGGATGATTTTGAGAAAGGTCAGGAGTCAGCCCCGAACTATACAGGAGGACTTGATCAATGACCTGAAGAGAGCTGGGACCA
>BRDA01071472.1:0-11762 GCA_036984385.1 Crenuchus spilurus | reverse complement strand
TATATATATATATATATATATATATATATATATATATATATATATATATATATATATATATATAAAGAGCAAAAATACTATTAACAGTCCAAGATGACGTGTGTCCATAAAAGGTCTTAAATGTTCACATCACTGAGTTGGGAGTGTCATTTTCTGGTCAAATCACATGACTGGCACCTGACAAATACAATTATACATGTAGGAGATTTTACTTTTGGACATAGGTTAGGTTTATGTATAATACTTCATAAGCAGGACACATGGACATTTATAGTGTCTGTTACACAGGTGTCACTATGGACTCTAATGGGTTAAGACAAAATATTAAGCATTTCTACAGTCATGTATTGCATGTCAATAACATCAGACATTCCTACTCCACCACCTATCGACTGCTTGAAACGATAAATAAAGCCCTTTAGGCAACAGAATTGAGGGCACTGATTGGCTACATTTCTGTTGCTATGCACATATCTTGTGTCAGCAGGTCAGTGATTGGCTGTAACTTCTCTGACTGGGTGATATTTCTGTCACTTCAAAAAAGAGAGAATGAACCAGGAAGCTAATTTCCCCCCAATAAATTTTATATATTTCATGTTATTGTGCATGTTTAGCACATATGTACTTAAATATTTTCCTATTGATTACTATAAACATTTAAAAAATTTAAAAAAAAAAATTTTCTACCATGGAGGGCAGCGCCCTAGCACCATCTATTGGCCAATTCAATCAAGGATCAATATTCTGTGTTTTTCATCTATATTTTCTAATTAAGTTATCTGTGTGGGTTTATGTACTAAAAGTAGTTGTCATTCATTTCTACATTGCCATTTTCCAACCCTGCTTACTCATTTAGAATTTAACAGTCTGTTTATGTTAATGTGCCTTTTAGACTCATAATGTTTATGTCCTGTTGGGCAGCCCTGCCCAGAATGGCACACACCAATATAAATGACCATTGATAAACTGTAGATTCAATTGCTGGGTATTTGAAGCCAGTTTCTGTGACCACAAAATGACAAATTTGAAATTTCAGTTTTTCTGCAATACATTCTATGACGTTTACCATTTTCACATACTGTTTCTGATTCATTTATTGAAAAAAAGAAGATTTGGTTTTCCATTATACAGCCATGTCAACATACAGACTGCACAGGGGACTGTACCATTATGCCCTCTGACTGTATAAACGCCATTTTTCCTGGCCTAGCTGTATTTTAAATGACTCCTGGGTGGCTTGTGGGGTAAAGATGTGCAATTTGATTGCAGTGCTGCAAAGAGTATCTTGCCTTCATGCTGTGCTGTTTCTGAGAACAGGGTTTAGGCAAAGAACAGCTCACTCAACCCAGGAAAATAGTCCATTAGTTCAGCTTGGGCATGAGAGTTTCATCACTCTTGGGTGACTCCCTTCACTGAATACTTGGGTTAATGCACAGCTATGGGAATCCCAATGTCAAAAACGCCTGCCCTGTTATTATAACTTCCAATTAACATCCAAGCAACTTAAAATTTCACAGTTTTTCACAACATTTCAATGGAAACATGATTGCTTCGCAGGCTATAATGTGAATTTCAAACTTAGGAAATTGGTAGGACTCTAAATCCAATTTCAAATGTCAAAACCAAAATAAAAGCTGTATTATTTAATTACCTTTATTCTGCTACTGTGTAAATATTACATTATTATGCCAGTTACATTAAAATAAGACTGAATAATCAAAAACAACTAATTTTGGTGATACTTGGGCCCCGAGTGGCTAAGCAGGATAAGACACGGACACTTTGACCAGAGGATCGCGAGTTTGAATCTTGGTCATGCTGTTTGCCATCAACAGCTGGAGCCCACAGAGAGCAAAATTGGCAGTGCTCTCTTTGGGCGGGTAGATGGCGCTCTCTCTCTCTCTCTCCCTATCACTTTCACATTTAAATGTCTGCTGGCTCAGGCATCTACTGATTGGTCCATTCGAAACTAGAGACACTGCACTTTCCTCCGAGCACGTTGGCTCCCCAGTGACGATGTATAAAGCGGTAGCTTGAAAAGAGGCGGTGGCTGTATCACATGCAACGGAGGAGGCGTGTGCATGTCTTAACCCTCCTAGAGTCAGTGCAAAGTGATGGGGAGAGCCAGTCATGGGTTAATTGGCGACTACCACATTGGGAGAAAACTGGCAAAAATTTAAAAAAAAATTAAAAACTGGTGATACTTGAAGTCTCATGCACTGAATCATTTCCAAAAATCATAAACAAATGAAAAAATACTTAGGTGAGAGATTTATGCTCCCACACCACACAGCACTGCTAACATAGCACAGAAGGTTACAGGACAGAACAGGCAGTCCAACTGCGATTGCATTTGAATGAACTACAATGCCAGTCTTCTCTGGCCTGCAGTAGGCTCCCCATTTCTCATACTGCTCTGCACCCCAGCACTGGGAGATGGGGGTGGGACTGAAGGGGTAAAAACTCCATGGAAACGAGCCATGGTTGATCCAAAACGAGGAGGGGTGGTTGGAGGATGGAGGATTGACCTTGAAGCGTGCCTCGCATGCGCAGTATCACCACCATCACACTTCAAACGAACAATTAGACAATGTTGGCCAAGCGGTGTAGAGATTCAGGGGGTGTGTTTCCGAATTAGCTTTATTAGAGATGCCTTTGAAAGCATGGGTGTACGAAAGATTTACAAATTGAAGTAAAATGTAGACAAGACAGAGACTTCCCAACACCGACTCTCTAAAGCTGATGGGGTTTAAGGAGCTTGGGGGAGGGAGATGGTTGAGCTAGAAGATACATGCCACTTTTTATCTTAAATGTGATGGATGTAGCTGTAGCTGCTGTCTGAAATGTGCTTATTTACTGAAGCTACAAAGCTAATGTAGATACAAGCTTACATCTCAAATCATGTATGCATAATGAAATCATTGGGATGTAAGTCATTCAGGGTGGTCTAATGTTAAATGCACCACTCTAGAAAAAACATAACGAGTCGGAATTGTTCTGTTTTGGTGATATGAACCTCTAAAGCAGTTTAATTCTTTAAAAAAACGACTTCAAAGAAATGTATTTCATGTAATCGTTTCAGACTTTTTGGTGTGTTTTATGATCATTTTGAGATTTTGGCCAGAAATTTATGTTTAAGTTCTATTCAAGTTGGAAAGGTACATGAAGGGTAATGTAAGGCCAATTAGTCCCCCCAAAAAAGCATTTTTCATTTTTAACATAAGTTTACCATTATCAACATTACATATATAAGCTCAGAAGACGTGTCTGTGCACTGGATAGTACATAAAATGGCTATATTTGAATTGTGAACATACCTCTTACTTGCTATCATCACAATATTAAAGAAAGTCACATTAAAATGCAGAATGATTTTCAATCTCAGTGACCTGATCCTAAACAGACTTGCTTATATGGTTTCTGATACTGTATGAGACAAAATGTACATATATAAAGACAAAATTAGGATGAGCAGATGCTCTCATTTTTGCTAATTGTGCCTTTTTATAGTGGCCTGGTCATAGTTGGAGTAGTTAAAATGTTTAAAATGTGATTTAAAAACACTGAAAAGTCTTAAAGGTCTGGCAGATGAGCAGACATCCTGCTTTTTGGTTGTTTTGGCCAACACATGGGGCTGGCTGTTGCATCTACTAATCACTTTGACTACATGCTCACCTAGTTTTAGGAATACTCTACCAGAAGCTATTAAGTGTCTACAATGTCAACACAAAGTTATTTTCCAGGCACAAGCTAACTGAGTTTAAATGCAGTGTTGTGCTTAAAGAACTTCCATCATGATTCATGGATCATATAGGCATACAAGCAACATGAATTAATCAAGGTTACCATGCAGGCATAGTGCATCACAGTTTTATCAGTTGGCCTACAGCACATTTCCTGTGATCAAAATATACAAGAGTGAAACTGCACCCCGCCTCCCTTTAATTTCATGGATATTTGATTGACACAGCGGTATATTTTTGCTCACTTTTAAAGGTAACAGTAGGTCAAAGTGTGATGAATTTGGGCATGATGCTAAAAGCAAGTATGAAGCTATGAATTAGGTTAGGGTGACCAGATCTGAGGTGATAAAAAAGAGGACACCTTACCGGGGGGGTGTATGATGTATTACATGTTCAAATTTTTTTTTTTGGGTGCTTGAACACAAATTTTATTATTAATTATTAATAAATATTGACAAAATGATTTATACTTTATTAATAATTACTGGTTACTATTAATAATATACTAATAATAACTATTAAATGTTATTATGAATAATAGAGTAATAAAAATTAATATTAATCATTAATAAAATATTAATACATTATTACATGTTATTTATAAACAATAAACTGTTAAAAGCATGTAGCATAAAATTATCACCCAATGCTTTTCAGTCAACTTCACTTCAGCTCATTATCACCAATGTCACACTTATGTTTGGACTGTATGGTCAATAGATCTTATTTATACAGAATTATTTTTGAGTAAAAATAAGCAGACATTCTGAATTATTTTGATAATAGTTACACTTAGAGGCATGTAAATAGATGACTTATCACAGACTGGCAGACACACACACACACACACAGACACACACTCAAATGTAAATATTAATGAATTTTAATATGAAACCGCTGATATTAAAATACGTCTAGCTGACGTGACACAGGCAGAACAAACGCTCAACATCTTAACAGACTGCCAGCCAAATTGCAGTCGAGCCTCCATTTGAGGGAGTGACAGCGGCGAAGGCCAATCACATATTAGCAAGAAACGGCAGAGCCAATCGATGAGCTTGTCGCAGCCTAAAGAGAAACCGGCTTGTATTTCAGTTGGGTCTCCATTTAATATAGAGTAACATCTCACTCAAGCGAACCAAATGAAATAGGGGGAGGCGAGACTAGTTTGTGAATGAAACGCTTCTCGAGTACAACAAAATCCCGGACGTTCGTGAAATTCCACCCGGACATGTTGTTTAAGTCTCAAAAAGAGGACATGTCCAGGTAATAGAGGATGTCTGGTCACCCAACATTAACAGGACTGGCTTCACAGCTACAGTGAAAACATCAAACACATTTTATCTCATCTAGAGCATTTAGATTAAAAACGGTATCTTTTTCACCAATATATTCCTTTTTAAAACCAAGTGATTCATCAACACTGTTGCCTCACCAAGACCCAAGCAGAAAAGAGAATAAAAACACGGGCAGAGCTAACATTAGCTTGTTTTAGCAACAGTAGCAGGTCAGACGAGAGGTCAGCAGGTCAGTTCAAGGCTGTTGCTTAAGACTGATTTGAATCAGAATGTATTTGAGCTCTGTATGAACTTTAGCTGCATGGTTTGACCTGCCTAAAATGAATCAAGACTGTTGAACCTTAACTATTTATACGTTGCTGCTCCTTTTACCCGTAACTGCCCTCATTTCAATTAGCTTCCTGCCTAAACGTTAAAGCGATAAAATGAAAATTGATTTTCTTGTTACTAAAGAGCTTTCCATGGCTCTATCACTGCCTAACTGTAATTTTCTCTCTCTTTTTTCTCCCTCACACACACACACACACACACACACACACACACACTGCTTCTGTTCAATCATAAGCAGAGGGGAGATAATAAGTAATATACGTGACATCTTTTGAAACGGATAGAATTACTCATTTCTTGATATCAGACAGTCTAATATATTACAGTGAGGTTGAGCTGAATAATAATGAATTAAATTAAAGTTAGAGGGCAGGAGTTTTTCTTTCTCATACAGAACACCATCCACTGCCTACAGGCAAGTCACTTAAACCCTTATCTTACCAAAGTGCACAAGTCCATAACGCTGACTGTAACACACAACCACCATCACAAATGCAAGGATGAGACTGTTATATAGAATATATCATGTTCAAAGGCCTGAAGACACTTCTAATTACACACATGTAGATTTTATAATCACCAAGGAAAAGCATCACCAATGCAGCAGGAGCATCTGGATATAAGCCTAAGGTCACCATGACCACTAGTGTCAGTTAGATGGGTACAAAACTCTGAGAATTGGGCTGTGGAGCAGTGAAACTGTGTTCTCAAGTGATGAAGCTCCATCAAGTAGTTTAAGGATGAGTTCCAAAGATCCAGAACAATCTCCAACATCAGTATCTGTCCTCATTAATGCTCTCACAGATAAATACAATCAAATTCCATTTATTTGATCAGCTCTTTAAAAAGAATCTGGGCCCATGTCCTACATAAGCAAGACAGAGGCGTCAGAGGCAAACGCTCCCGAAGTGCAAGAAGAAGAGCTCTTGAGAGGAGGCATGTCTCATCCTTCTGTGGTCATCACCAGATGGCAAAAATAACACCAAAACAAATAAAATGAGAGAAACAAATGTACAACATACTATACAACACAATATGCAATAATGGGTAAAGAGGCTAAGAGAGCATGATTTAGGCAAAAGTATTCAGATACACCTTTTTGAAGATATCTTTTGTTAAATCTTTTAACAAGATTTGAGGCTGTTTCTGAAGTAAAGGGGAACAAATTCACAAACAATAAAACTAGTGATGAACTGAAATGGGTTTTTCAATGACTGATGCTGATGATTGTTGACCACAGGACAGGTTTATCACTCATGCCTTCATCTGCCCATCTGCCCATAGAATGGAGAGTTCATTGTTTTACAGCAACCACACTGCTAAGGTTGCCTGCAGATGTGCCTGTAAACATTACTGGTGCTAGATATGTGGGTGCCCTAAGCACAAATGCTTTGCCATCCTGCCTCCGTCCAGCACACAAGTCTTTGCCGCACCCCCCCCTTCAAGTCTTACATGATCTATTGAAACTACCAGTGATTACAAAATCCAGGACAGGAATCTGGATTCACCATCTGGAGTTGAAGACCTGGGCTCAATGCTATCAAAGAACCATTTTTGGTCCATTTGTTTTTAGAACAAAAGGTGAATTCCAAAGTTCAAGTCAGGTACTTGAGCATGGGCCCAAAGCTAGATTTATTTGGCTTTCAAGGGAAGTTAGAAGGGTTCATTAGGGCTGATGCCAAATGGGCAAGGTTTTCCTGACAAACACCGGGACGCAGGAAATGCATTAGCACCAGACAGGAAGTGCTACATAATATCCGGAGGGAGTGGCCACTGGCACCCTTCCATTCACCCACTGTTTAGGATGTGAACACGGTCCAAAGGATTTAGCCATAAAACATAAATAAAAAACGTACACCTGACACCGTGTTCTTCTAAAAGTTCAGTGGATTAAAATGTTCATTTAAGCCTTATGTAACGTAACACACAGTATTCATTATCAAGTGTCTGGTCAGGCTAATCAGAATGGTAAACAATGTATTTATTCTAATCTGCTTGTTTTATTCATAATTGTCGCGCCAGCAGGACACCGGTGCTTACTGCTCTGGCTAGTCGCCATAATCAGTGTGTTGTTTTGATTTAATTATGCTTAAGCATCTACAGAAAAATGCCTGTATCTAAGGACTTGCATAAGAGATGACTGAATAAATCCACAGAAAGGTGGAATAAATGTTGCTATTATAAACAACACTTTCTTTGTAAATTACAGCTTCACTGGGTCTTAAAAAAAATGGATCATTCAAAAATCATTTACAGTCTTCTTCCATGAGCATCCAAGACATGTTTAGAGTCCAAATCTTGCTTCTTTAGTTTAGTTATAACTGTTTCTATTAAACTCAATAGTCACCTAAATAGCCCAGCCAAAATACAGGCGGTCCTCGATTTACGACGTTGATCCGTTCCTACGTCGCGTCGTAAACCGAATTTGGTGTAAGTCGGAACATATGTACATACTGTACATAAATAACATACTGTAAGCACTTATCCTATCCTAACACATTAATTATCAAAAAACACATCAAATATGTTTAATAATGAAATGAAACAGCCGCGTAACCGTGTATTCTTCCGCCGCGCACACCAAACACGAAACATCTTTATACAGTAAATGGGAGATGTGTCGTAACCACGAAACATCGTAACTCGGGGACGACGTAACCCGGGGACTACCTGTAATCACAAAATCTTCTCTCAAGTGTCTCAAACTGGATCCAGATCTTAATTAAGGACTGAAAGACTAGTTGATTTGTTTTAGGACACAGTAGACCCAAACTGCATCCGATATCTGCTCTAGAACCAGCTTTAACGATGATGTCCTAGGAATCTGTTTCAAGATCAGCCCTCCTGCTGTCTGAAGAGGCCGTCTGTTACAGGGAGGTTGTATGAATGTTTATAGCTCACAATAAGCCCTAAACTACAATGGTTTTGGTGATGTGTTATGACAGAAACGACGACGCTATTTAGGTGACTACTGAGTTCTAGTGTTTTATTAGCTAACAATTGTTAGCTCCAGCTTGAAACCAAAGAGGCAAAATTTCATATTACAAATATGTAAAAATATGACTAAGATAGCTAATCTAACACCCAAAATGTTACTTTGTGTTGTCCAAAGTTAGTATTTTAACATAATGCCCATAATAGGGGACACCTACTAAATCCTATCAATGTTTTATGACGATATGCATGATGATTACTGGGTTGGACAAGCTTCAAGAACACTGGCAAAAATCTCATTCCACTGAATAAAAACATATTGCACAAATACGTATTGCATAAGATGTTTTTTTCAGTTTGTTTCAAATGTTTATTTTTTTATGTTGAAAGACCACAATGTTAGAATAGATCAGGTGTTGTTTTAAAAATCAAGCTAACATCAGCTCCATAACTAATGATTTTGTCCATTTCCAACCTGCCGAGTTTTGCTTAGCTGCAACAGTACAGTTGAGCCCATGTTTAGCAGTGTATACAGCCAAAAATTTGGAGTTGGAATGATGCTGATATCCAGAAAACTGCAGGTGCATGGCGAAAGTCGGGCAGAAAAATCGTGATCAAAGTTTTCTAAACGTTAGTAAAACATTTCATGTGGGTCAGTCATGTGGGCACATTCAAAGTGCAGGGGACAACCAAAAGTGAATATTTTTAGAAGGATAATATATTAGCTGAGTTACACTTATAGCCATAACCTAGACACTCGGTTCATAAATAGCAAACTTGTCCTCTAAATGTAGAGCAGATAAAGAGAATGTGAAGATGAAGTGGATGTTGATATATTCATGCCTCTCTCTCTCTCTCTCTGGCTGTTGGTGATGCTCCTGTTGCCAGTTGGAGGTTCTCCTGTTGCCTGTTTAAAGCTCCTCATTGCCCAGGGCAACGCGGTAAAGCGCCTGTCAGAAGCGCTCTCGCTGATAATGGCATGGACGAGCGAGCGGGGGAGAGAGGCAGATAACACACGCCGCACGCACACACACACACACACACACAAACAGCATCCTTTGTGAGGTTTGCAGATATGGGTCGAAGCTCTCACTGTGCATGCTTTTAAAAACATGGCACAGCGACAGGCATGCAATATTTCTGCATATAAGTGTACAGCTGCAGGTCTGTGTGGGTGTGTGAATGTGTGTGTGTGTGCATCCACATGTACAAACACACACATGCACTCTCAAGATTTTAAGCACTAAAGCTGCAAATGCGCCATCTCTAAACACTCCATTAATTATGATGTCATAATTGACCTCTGCATGCTCCACCCACACAAGTTCTTTTGTAGCAACGGTTGCCAGGTGTACGGAAAAATGATTAAAAACCCCTTTAAATTAAATTCTAATGTGAAACTGCAGTGCTGAATTCATTCAGAATGGGTCACTTGTTAACTCATTCACTGTTTGCTCCACAGTGAACTGATTAGGGAAACACCAAAACTTTTCAGACAGTACATCTTGAAACACTGGTTCATAAAAAAGCAGCGGACATTGGTGTGACTCATTCATATTCTTTTGCATAAACAAATCAAATATGACTGCCATATGAACTGTTGAACGGTAGGTTAGCCTATACCTGATGAAAATACATGCAGAAATTAGGATGTTTACATAATAATAATGAGCACAATGAGAAACATTGAACCTTCTGGAGTCTGAGGGTATTTCAGACACTCTGATGTAGTCTGACTTGCCCTGACATTTAAAAAAATTTCACCCATCTAAAATGATTTTTTCCCCCAAAGTGTTACACAGGCTTTTATTCAGCAAAAACTCAGCAACAACAGTGTGAAAACAGTAAGAGTGTCAGAAATCTATAATTTGATTAAATCAAGACTTTTGAACTCAGAACTGAATAAACAGAGGTCTTGGCTACACACTGCTCATTACAGGTTTTAGCCATTGTATGTGGTTTTATTTTTAAAGCTTAACAAAACGTGAGGTGACACTCTGTTTTCACTCATTGAATATTCATGAGATAGTTGTGAACACTCAAGGTGAGAGGTCTTTGTTTATAGAGATGAAATGAGGGTTTTCACAAATTCCACGGCTGCTAATGCTCCAATGGAATGTCCGGAATAACCATGTCATTATTGAAACTCTTATAGATCCACGGTAGAAAAATAATGTTGGAGATGCCTTTGGTAGACTGTCTATAAAAGATATTTTAACTTCTTCAAATGTCTTTTGGGTTAGTTTTAAGTTTGTGTAGGGTGACCCTGTCAGACAGTGGGCTAGAGAGTTTTTCAGGACCTGGCAATTTGGCAAATCAAATTTGGGCTTGCTGTCTGAACTTAACCAAAGACAAATTTACTGCCATGCTAACATTCGCTCAAATGTTTTTTTTAAATACAGAGCTTGTTATCTCAAAAAAATATTTATTTTGTATGCACATGAAAATTCACTAGGAAAGATTATCTGTAGTCTTGACTCAAGTCATATAACCATGCTAGCATTTGTTGCCATTGCCACTGTATACTATTGATTAAGTCCAGCAACACAGTCCAGCTCAGTAGAATACTCATTTACACATTAGAATGGAATTTTGCCAACATACAGTAACGCTTGTCTGACCTTACAAAGGTTGCCATGAATGAAGGTTTTTGTGGATGGAAGATGGATCGGGTCACACATTAAGTCAAGGCTTTACCCATCGCTAATGGAGACAGTTTACAGTTCTGGTCTCATGTCAGATCAGTCACAGCACAACACTAATGAGGTTTATTCTGAGCAGAGAAACAAGCCTGATCCCTGATCAGCATCAAGCACATCAGAGAAAAAGAAGCTCAGCCACTGAAGTGGGCCCACATCAAACAAGCCTGTCAGCATTAATAACAGGACTATATAGAGGCTACAGCTCTGTCAAAACAAACCATGCATTACGAAAGCACATTAGGCTAATTATGCTAATGCTGGGATACTATAGGGAAGTAGGGAAGATTCAGGTCCATGGAAAGTCCAGTGAAGACTTTAGTGCAGAAGCACTGTGCCGTACAGGCTGGAGAAAGTGCCACAGAGCAGATCTGTACAATGTGATTAATTACATAATACAAGTAAATGACAAATCTGTAACATCTACGAGGTCATTCGATGTGCCAAACTGTATTAACCCCTCACCTGTGTGAGACAGAGAAGCCCAGAAATAAGAGAGAGATACAGAAAGAGATACACACAAAGAGGGAGAGATACAGAGAGAGAGACAGATACACACACACTCACAGAGAGAGAGATACACACACACACTCACAGAGAGAGATACACACACACACACTCACAGAGAGACAGAGATACACACATAGAGATACAGACAGAAACAGAAAGATACAGAGAGATGCACAGATATAGAGAGAGATACAGAGAGAGAGAGAGAGAGAGAGAGAGAGAGAGAGAGAGAGAGAGAGAGAGAGAGA